>JAQQSJ010002906.1:0-12189 GCA_028644305.1 Xerus rutilus
GAGCAGGGCTGTCTTTTGGATGCATGACCCTAGCTTGAAGGAAGGAATCCAGAGGGAAGGATTTGGGGAATTGGAGCCAGATAAGCAATTGTGGAGCTAGTAGATGGGCTGAAGGAAACAAATACCCACACTTCCCTAATGCCAGCTTTGATTGCCCATCACAGGAGGAATTGAGCTCTGACTCCAATAAATGCAACCTGGTTGGCAGCTTTGGGCTGAGAACTAGGTGAGCAAGAGATGACTGAATTCAAATTTTTATTATTTTTAAAATTTTTACAGATTGGGAATTGATCTCAGGGTGCTTTACCACTAAACTGTATCCCCAGCCTTTTTTTATTTTTTATTTTGAGACAGGGTCTCACTAAGTTGCCCAAGCTGGACTTTAATTTGCAATCTTTCTGCCTTGGCTTCCTGAGTGGCTGGAATTACAGGTGGGCACCACCATATCCAGTTGCAACTGGATCAGAATTTTTATTTCCCACTTTTTTTTGGTACTGGGGATTGAACCCAGGGGCACTTAACCACTGAGCCACATCCCCAGCCCTTTTTTTTTTTTGGTACCAGGGATTGAACTCAGGGGCACTCGGCCACTGAACCACATCCCCAGCCCTATTTTGTGTTTTATGTAGAGACAGGGTCTCACTGATTTGCTTAGTGCCTCACTGTTGCTGAGGCTGGCTTTGAACTCGCGATTCTCCTGTCTCGGCCTCCCAAAATGCTGGGATTACAGGCTTGTGCCACCACGCTCGGCTCCCGGCCCTTTTTTTATTTTGAGACAGGGTCTCACTAAGTTGCTTAGTTAGGGCCTCACTAAGTTGCCAAGGCTGGCTTTGAACTCTTGATCCTCCTGCTTCAGCCTCCTGATTTGCTGGGATAACAGATGTGCGCCACCATGCCTGGCTTCCACGTTTTGTTTTGGTTTTTTTGGTGCATTATAATTGTACATAATGGGATTTGTTGTTACATATTCATACATGAACACAATATAACACTATAATTTGACCAATATCATTCCTAGTATTTCCCCTTTTCTTCTTTCCTCCCTCCCCCAGTCTCTTTCCTCTATTCTACTGATTTCCCTTTGATTTTCATGAAATGTCCCCATCTTTATTTTCTTTTTACCTTTCTAGCTTCCACATGAGAGAAAACGTAAGACTCTTGACCTTCTAAGTTTAGCTTATTTCACTTAACATGATGTTCTCAAGTTCCATCCATTTTCCTGCAAATGACCTAATTTAACTTTTCCTTATGGCTGAATAAGATTTTATTGTGTATATGTATCACATTTTTCTTAACCATTCATCCGTTGACGGGCATCTAAACTCGTTCCATAGTTTGGCTATTGTGAATTATGCTGCTATAGACATGCTATAAACATGGGCATACATGTATCACTACACTATGATGACTTTAATTCTTTAGGATAAATATCAAGAAGTGGTATAACTGGGTCATATCTGATTTTTTGAGGAAACTCCATACTGATTTCCATAGTGATTGTGATAATTTCTAAACCCACTGACAGTGCGAAATGTTCCTTTTTCTCCATATTTTCTTCAGCATTTATGTATTTCTTCTTTTGAGAAGTATCTGCTTAATTCATTTGCCCATTTATTTGGTTTTTGGTGTTGAGTTTTTTGAGTTCTTTATATATTCTAGATATTAATCCTCTGTCAGAGAGTGACTAGCAAAGACTCTCCCATTCTATAGTTTCTCTCTTGACATACTTAATTGTTTTCTTTGCTGTGCAGAAGCCTTTTAATTTGATGCCATCCCATTAATTAACTCTTGGCATTATTTCTTGAGCCTTAGGGTTCTTATTGAGAAAGTCTCTGCCTCTGCCTCTACGCTGGAGTGCTTATTTATTTATTTATTTAAATGCATTTCAAGTCATAGTACATATATAGAGCTCAATTTTCCATCTCTCTGGTTGTAAACAAGATAGAGTCACACCATTTGTGTCTTCATACATGTACCTAGGGTAGTGATGTCCATCTCATTCAACCCTTTTTTGCTACTCCTATTCCCCCTCCCCTCCTCCACCTTCCCCCTGTCTCATCCAAAGTTCCTCCATTTCTCCCATGCTCCCCACCCCACCTCCATACCCTGGAGTATTGATGCTACACTTTTTTTTTTTAGGAGTTGCATAGTTTCTGATTTAATTCCTAGGTTTTTTATTGATTTTGAGTTGATTTTTGTGCAGGATAAGTGACAAGGATCTAGTCTTATTCTTCAATATATGGATAGCCAGCTTTCCCACCACCACTTGTTCAAAAGGCTGTCTTTTCTCCAAGGTGTGTTTTTGGCACCTTTGTCAAGGATCAGATGAATATATGTATAGGCTGGAAATTTTAAAAGAGGCTAGTAAAGGGTAAGAGTGGAGTAAAATAAATCAAATATTCCTCTATATCACAGCAAACTCAAGCAATCTCTGTGTAAGAATACTGAAGTTTCTATAACTTTCCAACTTTACACTTGTTAAATTTCTTTTTAAAAGCTTCATTGAGATATAATTCACATACCCTACAATTCATTCATTTAAAGTGTGGAATTCACTGATTTTTGGTATATTCATAGACACATGCAACCATTGCATATTCAATTGTAAAACATTTTTATCACCCCCCAAAAAACCCCATCCTCACCCCCTTATCCTCCCATCCTCACCACCCCTAAGCAATCACTCATCTATTTTCTGTCTCTATGTAATTCCCTATTCTGAATATTTTATATGAATGGAATAATACAACATGTGTTATTTTGTGCTGACTTCTTTCATTTGACATGATGTTTTCAAGATTCTGTGTTGTACAATAATACTGGGCAACTTTAACATGGCTCTGTCACCACTGGTTAGATGCTTCAACCAAAAACTAAATAAAGAAGCTAGGAACTAAAAAACACAATTGATAATTTAGACTTTACAGACATATAGAGAATATTTCATCCATCAATGACTGCATACACTTTCTTCTCAGTGGCACAACAATCCTTCTCTAAAATAGACCATGTTATGTAAGCTAGCACATATGTTGGCATGCAACGGTAATATTACCTGAATATATTTTTAGCATCCATAGGGTTAATTTTGATAGCACCCTTTCCATTGATATTAATTTTGTGTTCTTTCTTTTTTCTTGATTAGACTTGATTTTTATCAACTTTTAGCTGTATTATTTCCTCTCATTATATTTTATATAATTCTGCTCCTATTCCTATTTTTCCCTTCTATTACCCAATTTGAAAATAATTTGATTGTTAATCTAGCTTCTTTCTGATACAAGTATGTTAAGTTATAAATGTTCATGTGAGTACTATTTCATCCCAAACAAAACAAAACAAAAACTGTTCTGATATTTTAAGAGATTCTGATATTTTGATATTCTGATATTTTAAGAGATTCTGATATTTTAAGCTTTTATTATAACTTAGCTCAAAGCATTTTTAATTTATTTTCTTGTGCTTTGTTCCTTGACCTGTGAGATTTTATTTATTTATTTGATACTGGGGATTGAACTCAAGGGTACTCAACCACTGAGCCACATCCTCAGCCCTATTTTGTGTTTTATGTAGAGACAGGGTCTCACTGAGTTGCTTAGCACCTTGCCACTGCTGAGGGTGGCTTTGAACTCACAATTCTCCTGTATCAGCCTCCCAAAGTGTTGGGATTACAGGCGTGTGCCACCGTGCCTGGCAACCTGTGAAATATTTATAAGTGTGCCATTTAATTTTGAAGTAGTTAATATGTGGGAGTGAGGTTCTATATATCTTATGGGGATTGATTTCTAACATAATAATCATGAGGAAACAGTCTGCATGATTTCAAATTAAAAATAATGGAAATGCTTTTTATATTGATTGTATTGGTTACATACATGTCAAAACTGATCAAATTGCACACTTCAAACATGTGTATTTCATTGTACTTCAGTTTTTGTTTTGTTTTGTTGGTACTGAGGATTGAACTCAGGGGCACTTGACCACTAAGCCACATCCCCAGCCCTATTTTGTATTTTATTTAGAGACAGGGTCTCACTGAATTGCTTAGCGCCTTGCTTTTTGCTGAGACTGACTTTGAACTTGCGATCTTCCTGCCTCAACCTCCTGAGCTGCTGAGATTACAGGCATGCACCACCACGCCTGGTTTGTACTTCAGTTTTACCTCAATAAAGCTATGGAAAAAAGAGAAATTTAAAAAATGATTCTGTGCTGTAAAATGGCTGAATAATATTCACACACACACGTATATATATATATTGAATACCTGGATTCTTTTTTTTTTTTTTTTTTGATACCGGGGATTGAACTCAGATGTACCACTGAGCCACATACCCAGCCCTATCATTTATGTTTTTTTATGTAGAGACAGGGTCTCACTGAGTTGCTTAGTGCCTCACTATTGCTGAGGCTGGCTTTGAACTCACAATTCTCCTGTCTCAGCCTCCCAAAGTGCAGGAATTACAGGCATGCGCCACTGTGCCCGGCTGAATGCCTGGATTCTGTTATCTTCCTTTATAGGGTGTTGGACTGTTGGGCTTTGTTCTAAGCTTTGTCAGAAAGAGTCTAGGGTAACCTCTACTCTAAGGAATATTTTAGTCCTAAATGATCAGTGAGAACTGCTTACTTTAGCTGATCAGCACTCAAATGCCTCATAGTCTGTGTGAGTTTTGGGAATTGTTCCTTTTTACTTCTCCCTGGTCAGTCTCTGCCTGGATTCATAGCCTTTTTTTACCCCATGCATGTACTCCTTGGTAGTCAGCAATGACTAAAAGGACTGCTATACTGATTTGCAGAACTTTTCTTTCTTGCTTCTCTCCTTTATTCCGTCTTTCCTTCCTTTGTCTTTTTAGACAAGGTCTCACTACATTGTCCAGGCTGGCTTTGAACTCCTTGGCTCAAGCAATCTTCCTGCCTCAACCTCTTGAGAAACTAGGACTAGAGGCATGTGCCACTGCACCCAAAAGAACTCTTTTTTGTTTTTGTTGTGTTATTTTAACATATCTTTCTTCTCTCTGGAACTCTGCCCTGCCCCAGAAATAATAGGATTGCTAAATCATATGGTAATTTCCTTCCTTCCTTCCTTCCTTCCTTCCTTCCCTCCTTCCTTCCTTCCTTCCCTCCTTCCTTCTTTCCTTCCTTCTCTCCTTCCTTCCTTCTTTCCTTCCTTCTTTTCTTCCTTCCTTTCTTCTTTCTTTCCTTCTCTCCTTCCTTCCTTCTCTCCTTCCTTCTTTCCTTCTTTCTCTCCTTCCTTCCTTCCTTCCTTTCTTCTTTCCTTCCTTCCTTCTCTCCTTCCTTCCTTTCCTTCCTTCCCTCCTTCCTTCCTTCTTTCCTTCCTTCCTTCCTTTCTTCTTTCCTTCCTTCCTTCCTTTCTTCTTTCCTTCCTTCTCTCCTTCCTTCCTTTCCTTCCTTCCTTTCTTCTTTCTTTCCTTCTCTCCTTCCTTCCTTCCTTTCCTTCCTTCCTTTCTTCCTTCCTTCCTTCCTTTCCTTCCTTCTGTCTTTCCTTCCTTCCTTCCTTCTTCCTTCCTCCCTCCTTCTGTCCCTCCCTCCTTCCCTTCCTTGGCATTTCCATACTGTTTTCCATAGTGGCTGCAACATTTTGCATTTCAACCAATAGTGTGCCTGTGTTCCAACTTCTCCACATCCTCACCACGCTTGCTACTTGGAGGGCAGGGGATTATTTTGTTTTGTTGTGTAATTACCTTCCTGGATGGTGTGAGGTGACATGTTATTTTGGTTTGGATTTGCATTTGTCTAATAATGAATGATGTGTTGAGCATCTTTGCATATGCTTGTGGACAATTTGGGTATCTTTTTTGCAGAAGTGTCTAGACAAGCTCTTCATCTATTTTTTTTTAGCCAGTTTAATTTGATTTTTTAATTGACAAAAATAGGTTCATTTTTTGAACTGACAAGCACACATTTATTTTGTACAACATGATGTTTTGACATATGTGTACCTTGTGGAATGGCTAAGTAGAGCTAATTAACACGCATTACCTCATGTAGTGATCATTGTTTGTAGTGAGAGCACCAACATCTCTTCAATCCCTAACACCCAGCCGCCAGTCACCACCATTCTACTCTTTGTTTCTCTGAGTTCAAAATATTTTTTTATATTCTGCATATATAAGTGAAATTATGTGGTATTTGTCTTGCTGTGTCTTATTTATTTAATGTGTCCTCGAGGTTCAGCCATGTTGCTATAAAGGACAAGATCTCCTTTTTCAAGGCTGGATAGTATTCCATTGGTGTATACATCACATTTTCTTTATCCAATCATCCTTTGATGGACATTTATGTTGTTTCCATATCTTGATTATTATAACTAATGCTGTAATGTGCATGTAAACATAAACATTCCCTTGAAGTGCTGCTGTCATATTTTTGGATATATATTAACAAGTAGTACGACTGGATCACATGATAGTTCTATTTTTAATACTTGAGGAATCTTCTTACTGTTCTCCATAATGCTATGCTGATTTACACCAACAGTGTACAAGGGTTCCTTCCCTTTTCTTCACACTCTTGCCCTGACACTTGCTATCTTTTTTATAGTAGCTATGCTAACTGGTGTGAAGTGATATCTCATTATGCTTTAAATTTGAATTTCTCTGATTATTAGTGATGCAGAGGATTCTTTCGCATACCTGATGGCCATTTGTATTTCCTCTTTTGAGAAATGTCTATTTATATCCTTTGCCAATTTTTAAATCAGGTTGTTTGTTTTCTTGCTGCTTGTTTGCTTAAGTTCCTTATATATTTTTTATATTAACTGCTTCTCAGATGTATGGTTTGCAAATATTTTTCCCATTACATAGATTGTCTCTTCACTTTGTTGACTGTTCCCTTGGCTGGGCAGAAGGGTGTTAGTTTGATGTGATCTCATTCATCTATTTTGCTTTTGCTGTCTGTGCTTTGGATGTCATATCCAAAAAATTATTGCCCAGACCAATGTCGTTTTCTTCCAGTAGTTTTACAGTTTCGTCTTAAGTTTAAATCTTTAATCCACTTTAAGTTGTATAGTATATATAAGGGTCTAATTTAGTTCTTTTTTTTTTTTTTTTTTTTGGTTTTGGGGATTGAACTCAGGGGTACTTGACTACTGAGCCACACCCTCCGCCCTGTTTTGTGTTTTATTTAGAGACAGGGTCTCACTGAGTTGCTTAGTGCCTTGCTTTTTGCTGAGGCTGGCTTTGAACTCACGATCTTCCTGCCTCTGCCTCTCAAAATGCTGGGATTACAGGCATGCGCCACTGTGCCCAGCAATTTAGTTTTTACATGTGTTTATGCAGTTGTCCCAACACTGTTTATTGAAGAGACTGTCTTTTATTCATTGTTTGTTCTTGGTAAATGTTGAAAATCAATTGACCAGAGCCGGGCGCAGTGTCGCAAGCCTGTAATCCCAGTACTTAGGGAGGCTGAGACAGGAGAATCACAAGTTCAAAGCCAAGCAACTCAGTGAGACCCTATCTCTACATAAAAAACAAAATAGGGCTGGGGATGTGGCTCAGTGGTCGAGTGCCCCTGAGTTCAATCTCCAGTACCAAAAAAAAAAAAAAAAGAAAATCAATTGATGGCAGATGAGTGGATTTGTTTCCAGGCTCTCTATTCTGTTTTACTGGTCAATGTGTCTGTTTTTATGCCAGTATGATACTGTTTTTGCTCTAGCTTCATGGTATATTTCGAAGTCAGATGGCGTTATGTTTTCATCTTTGTTCTTGCTCAAGATTGTTTTGACTATCAGGATCTTTGGTAGTTCTACACAAATTTTAGGGTTTTTTTCTATTTCTTTGAAATTTTTCAATGAAATTTTGATAGGGATGGCATTGAATTTGTAGATCAGTTTGGGTACTATGGGCATTTTAATGATATTCATTCTTCCAATTCATGAACATGGGGTATCTTTTCATTTATATGGGACATTTTCAATTTTTTATCACTATTTTACAGTGTTCAGCATGCACATCTTTCACTACTTTGTTTAAATTTATTACTATTAAGTTTATTTAACAACTGCAAATGGGATATTTTTTATTTTTTTCCTTTTTTTTTTTTTTTGGTGGTGCTGGTGAGCAGACCCAGAGCCTCTTGCACACTAGGTAGTGATCTGCCACTGAGCTACACCTCAATCATTTGCTTTCTTTTTCAAAGATAATTAATTGTTATGAATATAGTGGATAGAAATGCTACTGATTTTTTTTTCTGTATTGAGGATGGAACCCAGGGGGGCTTAGCCACTGACCTACATCCAAGTCCTCTCTTATGTTTTTATTTTGAGACTTGCTAAGTTGCTTAGGTCCTTGCTAAATTGCTGAGGCTGGCTTTGCACTTGCAGTCCTCCTGTCTCAGCCTCCTGAGTTACTGGGATTACAAGGAATGTGCCATTACGCCCAGCACTACTGATTTTTGTATTATGATTTTGTGTCCTGCAATTTTATCAAATTATTTTATTAGTTTACACTTTTTCATGGTATCTTTAGAGTTTTCTATAAGATCACATTATCTGCAAGCAGGGACAACCTAACTTTTTTCTTTCCAACTCAGATGCCTTCTATTTCTTTCTCTTTCCCAACTGCTGTGGCTAGAACTTCTATTACTAGGTTGAATAGAAGTGGTGAGAGTGGGTGTCCTTGTCTTGCTCCTAATCTTTTTTTTTTTAATATTTATTTTTTTAGTTGTAGGTGGACACAATATCTTTATTTTATTTTTATGTGGTGCTGAGGATCGAACCCAGTCCCTCCCGCGTGCCAGGCGAGCACGCTACCACTGCGCCATAACCCCAGCCCCTTTGCTCCTAATCTTATAGGAACAACTGTTCACCACTGAGTATGGCCTTAGCTCTGGGTTTGTCATATATGGTCTTTATCCTGTTGCACTACATACATTCTATATGAGAGGTTTTTTTTAATCATGAAAGGATGTTGCATTTTTTGAAATGTTGTCTCTGCACCTATTGAGATCATCATGTGGTTTTTGTCCTGCAGTCTGCTAATGTGGAGTGTCACATTTATATATTTGGATATATTGAATCATCAATATGCTATTAAATTCAGCTCACTGTAATTTTGTTGAGAATTTTGTTCAAATTATTTGTTTTGGTATTGAGTTGTAAAAACTGCTTTTATAATTCTGGATATTGACCTCTTACTTGGAAAGATAATTTGCAAATATTTTCTCCCATGCTATAGACTATCTTTCATTCTATTGATTTTTTTTCTTTGATAAGCAGATGTTTAAGTTGTATAGAGTTGGATTTGTCCATGTTTTCATTTGTTTCCTGGGCTCTTGGTGTCATATCAAGGCCATAAAACTTTTCTTCTATGTTTTCTTCTAGGAGTTTCCTACTTTTAGGTCTCATATTGAGTTCTTCTATTTTGAGTTAATTTTTTGTATATCACGTGAGGTGAGATCACAACTTCATTGTTCTGCATGTGTATGTCTAGTTTTCCCAGCACCATCTACTGAAGTGACTGTCCTTTCTCTATTGTTTATTCTTAGCCACATAATTAAGGATTCTTTTCTGGGACCCCTATTCTTTTCCACTGATCTATCTATACATTTTTGTTCTAATACCACAGTTTTGATTAATGCAACTTTGTAATATGTTTGAAATGAAGAAGTATGAGTTCTTAAATTTATTTTTCTTTTGCTACTCAGGGTTTCTTGAGATTCCATATGAGCTTTTAGCATGGTTTTCCTATTTTTGAAACTTGCACATTTTCTTTTATAAAAATTTTTCTTTTAGGGGCTGAGGTTGTGGCTCAGTGGTAGAGTGTTTGCCTAGTATGCATGAGGCACTGGGTTCAATTCTCAGCACCATATAAAAAAATGAAAAATATAAAGGTCCATCAACAACTTAAAAATATTTAAAAAATTTTTTCTTTTAGCTGTAGATGGATGTGACACCTTTATTTTATTAATTTATTTTTTATGTGACACTGAGGATTGAACCCAGTGTCTCACACATGCTAGGCGAGCACTCTACCACTGAGCCACACCCCAGCACATTTTCTTTTGATAATGTAGCTATCTCTCGACCTGAAGTCATGAGACATAAAAACCTTTAAAAATCTTATAAGAAATGTGTGTTTACCTAAAATGGGGAAGTAAAAGGAGAAACTATGTATATGACTCATACCAACATAAGTTCAGGAGGAAGATACCTGGAGACGATTTAGACACTGCAGTAAGTAGAATGGAGAGAGAGGTCAAAGTTCAGTTCCTTTTTCAATTATGTGTCTCTGATGCCTATTCTAATGCACATGGGGAGCATTATATCTACCAATTGACATTCACTGTATAAATAAGTTCAAAAGACAGCAACACTGGGGTTCACAAGAAAAGAAAAAAAAAAACAAGAATATGAGAGTGTTTGGAGGCATAGACTTAGAAAAAGTCTTTCTTATACCTCAAACCCTGACTTTGCCATTCCTTTCTATCCCTTAAGACAAAATCCATAGTTATTCATTCTTTCCTTATCTTCATTCATTTACCCATTTAACTAGACTTAATTGAGTACTTAGTGCCAAAATTATGAGTGGAGATCCCTCTGGAGGACTGAAAACCTTCCAATTTTCTTTTATTTTTCACATTGGTTTTCGGTGTTCAACAAAAGCATTTCCTAAATAAAATAGATGATAAAAATGGGGAAAAAATCAGAGATGGAAAAAAGAATACAGAAATGGAAAGAATGAATAAAATTAAACAAGCTTTTAAACATTGTTTTAAAATTAGGAAACTGATTTCATGTTTCTTCTCTGATATGTTAAGTAATCAAAAGTCATCAGTCTTATTCTTACAGTAACAAAAATATCTGAAAATTAAATTACGTTTCTTGGACCCAACAATGTACTGCTAGAGCTGTCAACTGGTATATATAATCTTGAAGAATGGCTGGAGACAGAATAAGGGGTAATTTGAGACTAAGAAAACCTTGGGGTCCTACAGACTTAGGTCCTCACAGTTCCACAATTTTCCTTCCAGATATCCCACCAGTTTCCCACTGAAGATTCCAAAAAGACCTCATGTCTCTGATAGGATTAGGTTGTGAATTAAAAACAAAGTCAATTAAGGACCAAGTTTCAAAGAAAAATATTGGGAATATTGCAGTCAGAGACGGGAGTAAGGGTGCCAGTGGGGGTGGTACACGTTGACGAAACACTAAGTCGTAGTCCTCAGACATAGACCCACTTAAAGACGGGATAAGATTAGAAAAAACTCCTTTGTCCCATATCTGACCTGCACAACAGCAGGGATCTGGTATAATAACAATCAATTACAGCTGAAAGAGTTGTAATACACAGAATTCTTTCTCCCTAAAGTAGTGTTTAAGGAAACTCAAGCAGTGAGATTAAAAAAAAAAAAAGTACAGGATGAAAACTTTTTTTTTTTTTTCTTTGGCACCAGGGACTGAACTCAGGGGCACTCGACCACTGAGCCACATCCCCAGCCCTATTTTTTGTGTTTTATGTAGAGACAGGGTCTCACTGAGTCACTTAGCACCTCGCTGTTGCTGAGGCTGGCTTTGAACTCGCGATCCTCCTGTCTCAGCCTCCCTAAGTGCTGGGATTACAGGCGTGAGCCACCGCGCCCGGCTTACAGGATGAAAACTTAAAAGTCTCTGGTACCTTTAGCTGTAAGCAAGCATCAAACACCAGACAACTCATCACCAGATAAAATAAACACTCTTATCAGTGGCCTATTTACCTCATTTTTTATTTTTCAATAAAACATGTCTGGCTTTCAACAAAAAATTACAAGACAGGCCAGAAGACATGCTAAAATGTAGTCTGAAGAGAAAAATCAGACTCAAACATATCATACATGTTTGAATTGCCAAGTTAAAAAAACTTAAGTAATTATGATTAATATGTTAAATATTCTAGTGGGAAAAAAGCATAGAGCATGCACAAACTTATAAACTATGTTAGGGAAAATGGAAACTTTAAGAATCAAAACAAAATTCTAGAAATCAAACATGCTGAAATAGAAAGGAAGAATTCCTTCTGATACCATCAATTAAATTATGGCCAAGGAAAGAAACTATGCTCTTGATGATAAGTTAATTAAAAATTTCCCAAACAAAAATACAAAGGAAACAAAAACAACCCAAGAACTGTGGGACGATATCAAAGAATAAAGCATGCATAATTAGAGTACAAAAGGAAGAAAGGAAAACAGCAGAAA
>JAQQSJ010002907.1:0-12188 GCA_028644305.1 Xerus rutilus
AAAAAGAATTAAAATCATGGGCTGGTGTTGTAGCCCAGCGGGAGAGCCCTTGCTCAGCACGTGTGAGGCACTGGGTTCAATCCTCAGCACCACATAAAAATAAATAAATCAAATAAAGGTATCGTGTCCATCTACAACTAAAAAGAATTTTTTAAAAAATACTTAAAAAAAAAAGAATAAAACACCTTGGAATCAACTTAACCAAGGAGACCAAAGCTTTGTACAATGAAAACTAACAAATAAATAGAAGTAAATAAATAGAAAGTCACCCATATTTACAGACTGAAACACTTAATATTTTCAAGACGTCTAACCACCCCCAAATGATCTGCAGATCCAATGTAATTTCTGTCAAAATCCCAATGATGCTTTTGGCAGAAATTTTAAAAATTCATCCTGGCTGGCAGTGTAGCTCAGTGGTAGAGCACTTGCCTAGTCTGGGCCAGGCTCTGTGTTTGATCCTAGTACCTCCAAATAATAATTAAAAAAGAAAAAGATAAAGAAAAAGAAAAATCCATCCTAGAATTTATGTGGGGTCTCACAGGACTCCAAAGAGTCAAAACAATTTTGAAAAAGAAGAACAAAGCTGGAAGATCACACTTCCTGATTTCAAAACTTAGTGCAAAGCTATAGAAATCAAGAGTGTGGTTCATGCATAAGGACAGCTAAATAGACCCATGGCTTTGAACACGCCAAGCAAGTACTCTACCACTTGAGCTCTATCCCCAGCCCCAGAAAGACAGTCTTTTAAACCAGGGGTGATACTCTAAATGTAAGGCCTAAAACTACAAAACTCTTAGACGAAAACATAGCAGGGAAAATTTTTGTGACATTGAACTTAGCGATTTCTTGGATGTGACACCTAAGACATAGGCAAAAAAAAAAAGAAAAAGTAGACAAACTGGACTTTATGAAAATTAGAAAATTCCCATGGTGCGTGCATATAATCTCAACAACTCCATGAGGCTAAGGCAGGAGATTTGCAAGTTCAAGGCCAACCTCAGCAACTCAGTGAGATCCTAAACAACTTAGCAAAACCCTGTCTTAATATAAAAAATGCTGGCTCAGTGATTTAAGCACTCCTGGGTTCAACCCCCCGTACCACAACAGGAAAGAAGGAAGGAAGGAAAATTAGAAATTTTATGTATCAAAAGATATTATTAGCCAGGCATGGTGGTGCTCGCCTGTAATTCCAGTGGCTTGGGAAGCTGAGACAGGAGAATGGTGAGTTCAAAGCCAGCCTCAGCAATGGTGAGACACTCAGTAACTCAGTGATTAAAAGATTACTAGCCATGCACAGTGGTATACTATCAGAATCCTGGTTACTCAGGAGGCCAAGTCAGGAAGATTACAAGTTCCAGGCCAGTCTGGGCAATTTAGCAAGACCCTGTCTCAAAAGAAAAAATAGGAAAAGGAATGGGGTATAGCTTACTGGCAGAGACCCCTGGGTTCAATTCCTAGTACCACACACACACACACACACACACACACACACACACACACACATACACACACAAGTATTGACAAAAAGATGGGAAAACTACCCTTACGCATAATGGGTAGGAATATAAAATGGTATGGCTGCTGTATGGAAATTCCTCAAAACACAGAACTGCCATATGATCTAGGTCCTTCTGGATATAGACCCAAAGGAATATTGGTACACCCTCTTCCTTCCTTCCTTCCTTCCTTCCTTCCTTCCTTCCTTCCTTCCTTCCTTCCTTCCTTCCTTCCTCCCTCCCTCCCTCCCTCCCTCCCTTCCTTCCTTCTACGAGGGATTGAACTCAGGGGCACTCGACCACTGAGCCACATCCCCAGCCCTATTTTGTGTTTTATGTAGAGACAGGGTCTCACTGAGCTGCTTAGTGCCTCATTGTTGCTGGGGCTGGCTTTGAACTTGCGATTCTCTTGTCTCAGCCTCCCAAAGTGCTGGGATTACAGGTGTGTGCCACCGTGCCCAGCTTGATACACCCACTTTCACAGCAGCATTATTCATAATAGCTGAAATGTGGAAGCCCCTAGATGTAGTATATACATATGTAATAGGATATTATTCAGCCTTAAAAAGGACAGAAATTCTGGCACATGCTACAACACGGGTGAACCTTGAGGACATCTGCTAAGTAAAATAAGAGAGTTACAAAAAGACAAAAAACTGTGTTTCCGCTTACAAGAGATACTTAGTAATCAAAATCATAGAGACAGAAGCCAAGCGCCAGAGCACATGCCAGTGATCCCAGGGACTAGGAAGGCTGAGACAGGAGGATCACAAGTTCGAGGCTAGCCTCAGCAATTTAGAACGGCCCTCCACAACTTAGAGAGACCGTCTTAAAATAAAAGGGCTATAATGTCCCTGGGTTCCACTCCCAGTACTCCCCCCACAAAAGTCATGGAGACAAAAAGGAGAGAGAGCCAGGTGCGGTGGCGCAAGCCTGTAATCCTAGCACTTTGGGAGGCTGAGACAGGAGAATCGCGAGTTCAAAGCCAGCCTCAGCATTGGTGAGGCACTCAGCAACTCAGTGAGACCCTGTCTCTACATAAAACACAAAATAGGGCTGGGGATGTGGCTCTGTGGTCCGATGCCCCTGAGTTCAATCTCCAGTACCAAAAAAAAAAAAAGCAGAGTGGTGGTTGCCAGGGTGGGGGTTGGGGAATGGGGCCTATTGTTTCATGGCTACAGCTTCTACTTGGAAGACTGAAGAGGCTGGAGATGTGCTTAATGCCTTTGAACTGTACACTAAGAAACGCTTATGATGGTAGATTTTGTTATGTAAATTTTATCACAATAAAAAAAAATTGGAAAAGAAAAAGGGGGAGTGCTGTCAGTGCCGCAATGGATTGTGGGCTGGCCTGGACAATGTCCAGGGCCAGGGGCTGCGCTCAGCAAAGAATTTCTGTTGCCAGTGACACTGTGATCTGTGATCGGCGGAGATCTGAGAGATAGTACAATATTTTAAAAACTTAGTTCCTCGTGAATGCCTCTAATTCTATGACCTCATGCTGGTTTCCCAGGGTGGCTGAGATGGGCCTGCCAAGAGGTTACCAGAGAACAGTTTCCAGCCGTAGTTGGCAGCACTTGGACCTCTTGATCTTGGGTGGGGGTGGGAAGCCCCAAATAAATCACTGAATAAGAGGAAAGTGTCCTTTCAACGTTTCCCATTCCTGTGTTCTTATCTACCCACCCCCCATTCTCCACCGACGTCGTCAGACACCCCTCCCCCTCCCCAGCTGGGGGTGGGTGGGAGACTGCAGCCCCAGCCAGCCATTATCAGTCCATCCATCCTGGCCGTTCTTTTCCTACCTCGGCTGGTTTTGTCCTGCTCTGAATCCCTCCTGATTCCTTGGGGTTTCACATCCCCTCCCTACCCCACCCTAGGAGTTCTTTGCCAGAGAAGCAGGAGAGAAATGGGCGCTTCCTCTGTTACTTTCACAGCTCCAAACCCAACTCTGGGCTTCCCACACAAAATCTGGGAATCTCCTGCCTCTGGGCCCCTCACAAACTGGCTGCAAGTGACCTTTGCCAATTCCTCTCTTATTTCTCCCCTGTGGGGACAGTCAACTGCAGCCAGAGTGATCCGCCCCCCACCAACGCCTTTCTTTCTCGAGGGCCACCCCCCTTTGCTCACATGACCCTCGGCTCCCAGGCTAGCATGCTCCCCGAGCCCTTCCCCCTGCAACTCAGAACCCTTCTCCGAGGCTCAGTTCCAACCCCAAATCCCACTTCTCGGATGATTCATTTCCTGTCTGTCCACATCTCTAGCGTCCATCCCTGAACCCAGGTTAACCTCATTTCGTGCTGTGGTAAATACAGAGGGGGTGTTCATTCCCGCCCCACCAGCTCTGCCTTCAGCACAGGGCTGGACACTCCTCTGTGTCACCTTATTTAATCCTCCTGATTATCCCCTAAAGGCAGCTGCTGTCCCCCACCCCCATTTTGCAGATGAGGGAAGCTGAGGCTTAGAAAAGGAAAGTAACTTGCCCGAGGTCATCCAGGTAGCAGATGGCCAAGCTGGGACTCACAGCTCCAAAGTGCACTGGGGCTTCCCATGGGAAGCTATCTGGGTCCTAGATGTGGTTTCTAGCCCCAAATCCCCCTCCCTTGTTTATATCATCTCACTTTAATTGCCTTTGTCCCCTGAGAAACATCATTCACTCATTCACTCAGTGAACACTTACTACGTGTTTGCAATGTGCCTACCCTGCAGCTGAGTCGTGGAAGTGCTCAGCCCCCACTGGCAAGGAGCCTCCTCTGCTTCAGTCTGGTCCCATGTGTTTATCACACAACGTGCACGTGCAGGGGGGATGGTGGCAGCGAGGAGGAGGAAATTACAGGAAGGAGTAGCACAATGGCCTGCCAAGATCAGGAGCAAATCACCGAGGCTGCCATCACCAACCAGCACTACTGTTCTTGGTTTTCTGGGGACCTTGCTGACAGATGTGGACAAGCGCCACTGCGAAGGCCCTGCAAACGTTTATTACTGCTACCGGAAGTTCACTAACTTGGCCACACCACCCCAGCCACAGACCCCCAGAAGAGGAGGATCAGCCTGTGCTTCCGACGTGGCGGGCGGGAGTCACGTGCTCCGAGTCTTCTAGCGCCGCCCGCGTCCCGGCCGGGGTTGCTAGGCAACCGGTAAACTCGGCTGCTGCGGAGCCGTTTGAGTAGCTGGACCAGGCGCTTCCCAGTTGGCGGAGCCCAGCGGCAGGAGGAGCCCACCCAGGATAAGGGGCCGTGCCGGGAGGGCGGCTACGCCCGAAGAGGAGAGTGGAGGTTGAAGGAGAGAGCCCCCGAGGGTAATAATCCCCCATAGTGCAAAAAGTGCCTCGTGGGGGGCTTCTGGGATTGCTCTGCCCCTGGAGGACCCAGGACCAGTCTCCTAGTGTCCTCCGCCACAATAGTCCTCGTCCCCATGGGTATCCCCCAAGTCATAGGATCCTGCAATTTCTGAACACCTTGCATCCTGCACCCCTGCGCCACCTGGTCCTGAACACAGTTTGTGTCCTGGAGGGAGTGGGAGGCTTCTGAAGGGCTTGGGGTGAATGGTGGGACACACAGCCTTGGGAGGATGGGCTTGTTAAGAGGAGAGCTTTCTGGCCAGGCCAGTGGTGCCCCTGTAATCCCAGCTACTCTGGAGGCTGAGGCAGGAGCTTCCCAAACTCTAGGCCCAGCTCGGATAACTTAGGGACACGCGGTCTCAAAATAAGAAATAAATAAAAAGAGCTGGAGATGTAGCTCCATGGTAGAGCAACCCTGGGTTCAATCCCCTGTGTAACTAAAAAACAAAACGGGAATATTTTCTGATAAGAATAGAGGAAAGGAAATCAATAGCAGGGCACACCTTCTAGGTAGCAGAATTTTTTTTTCCCCTCTAGTGTCAGGAGTGAACCCAGGGACGCTTAACTGCTGAGCCACATCCCCAGCCCTTTTTTATTTTTTTTATTTTGAGACAGTCTCACTAAGTTGCTGAGACTGGCTTCAAACTTACAATCCTCCTGCCTCAGCCTCCTGAGCCACTGGAATTACAAGCATGTGCCACCATGCCTGATATAATGGCAGGAATTTTAAATGCATCCTTTCATGTGACCCTCAGCCCAGGAGATGGCATTATATGACCATTATGTGTCATGATCAATGTCACACTATTGGTCCCTTTCTCCACCGGCTAGGCAGTTTCTCCTTGCAACAAGGTCAAGTTCTCTTGTACGCACACTGGGGATGGAACCCAGGGCCTCACACATGCGAGGCAAGCACTCTGCCACTAAATTAAACCCCAAGCCCTTCTTCTCCTGGCTTTCAGACCCTGCATTTCCTCCTTTGCAAATCCCTTGTTTCTTTTTCTTTTTTCGCACTGGGGATTGAACCCTGGGACACTTAACCGCTGAGCCACATCCCCAGCCCTTTTTAGTGATTTTTTTGAGACACGGTCTTGCTAAATTTCTTAGAAGAGGAGGAATGAGGAGCCAAGCTCTCTAGAGAGCCCTGATGGAGGGCTGGTGTCACAGTCACACACTCAGCAGGTGACAGAGTGGGTGTTGGGCCCCTTCTCTATTCAGGCCTTGAGGAAGGAGTAAAAAGCCTACTGTTTCCCTGAGTGTTGTGGTGGGGGGAGCAGATGCTCAGACCTGGTCACTCCTCAGTTCTGGGACCTCCTCCCACCTCTCCCTACTCTCAGTCTCCACCTTCCTGGTGGGGACCACCTGCTTAGTGTTGTCGTGGGGGATGACAGAGTGAAAGAGGGAGATTTCTAGGGAGATTTGCTTTTTTTTTTTTGGTACAGGATTGAACCAGGGGCACTTAATTACTGAACTACATTCTCAGCCTTTTGTTATTGTCACTGATGTATCTTATTTAGAGACAGGGTCTCCTGTGTTGCTCAGGGCCTCACTAAGTTGCTAAAGCTGGCTTTGAACTCACGATCCCCCTGCTTCAGCCTCCAGAGCCACTGGGATTACAGGCGTGCACTGCTGTGTGTGCCTGGCCGAGCTCTGCCCTTTTGAACGTCTAGCAAAACGCTCAGGATCCCGGAACTACAGAAGCTGCACAAGGACGTGAGAAGCCCTCCTCCTGATTCCTCTGTCACGCAGGGCAGGGACCGTCAGTGCCAGGGACCAAGAAGAGGAGAATGTTTTCACGTCCTTATTGCACCCTGGAGTCCAAGCACTGGGCCTGCCCGCCTCTTGCCTCCTTACAAACGCCCACACCACTACCCCTCCTTTCCACTCTCCCTTAAGCACTTTCTCTTAAGCCACAGCAGGTTCTTTCCAGGAATGGCTTTGCTCATTCCCACCGCTGAGTTTTGTTTGTGTGGTCTGTGAAGGTTCCCATGCTTCTGACAGGACGTGGGGGACTTGCAATTTTGGTCCAACCCAAGCATCCAGGTCTGCGTGTCCTGTGTCTGGGTGGCACTGTGGTGTTCTGCACACTTCTGAGTGTCTTGGTTCCCACGGAGGGGAAGGCAATCTCCCCCAACCCCAGTTCCCAGGCGGCAGTGATACTGCTCCTGCCCCGTCTGTGCCTGCTTGTGACAGCCCTGCTCGGGCCCTACTTGGGGAAGCCCACTACCGCACTTGTCTTCCAAGGGAGGGAAGCCGGCTGAGACCCCCTGGGCTGGCCCTACTGTTCATCTCTAGGCCTTGCTTGCTGGTGAGAAAAGAGCCTGTGCTGAGTCCTTAAATGAGCTTTCTTCCCGTCTTCAGGACAGCCTTTAAATGTCCCCTCTGTCTGCCTCCAGACACAAGACAATGCCTCTGTTTTCACGAGGGGCTTGGCCTTGGGAAACACCAAGAAGGAAAGCAAAGCTGTTAAACATCTGATCCGGGCTGAAGAGTCTATTTGTGTCTTCCTGGAGTTTCCTCCTCCTCTCAAGTGTCCCCTAGGAGCTGGCAGGCTCACAACAATTGTCTTTCAAGGAGAGAGAGAGAGGCAGCCCCTAATTGCCTGGGCCCAGTGGCTCTGTCCAGAAGGAACAGGTGTTTCTCAATGTGGTGGCAGAAGGGAGAATTTAATTGGATTCACATTCTTTTTCCCAAGGCCCCTTCTTTGTCCCTGTAGAATAAATCCATTCAGGCGTCCTGCTTCTCTCCCGCCCCCTGCCCTCCAGGCCATCTTCTACCCGGAGAGATCTTCCAAACTACTTTCTGCCGTCAATTCAAGTTGGGCTGTTCTGGGGTAGGAGTGGCTTGGGGTGGAGCTGTCTTTAAAGAGCCATTCTGTGGATACAAAGAGACTGAGGAATTAACTCTCTTACCCCTCCCTCTCATACCCTGTCTCCACCGCTCCTAGCCAAGTCCACCCCTGGCACCTGCTTCTAGATCATCGCTCAGCTCTTGGTCATCCATCTCAGGGGACAGCAGCCAGGCCCCACTGGACAGGTTTCTTGCAGCCCTTGTCTAGTCATAACCTTCATCTGGGATGATTGTAGAAAACAGGAATTGCTAGATCCCACTCTGGGGGGCCAGGTCAGCATTTGCAGGAGGGGGCTTGGGACTCCTGTCATTAATGAGCATCCTGATTAAGAAATTCTGGCTGCAAAATGAGAAGTCTTTGCTTTAAATGGGTGGTTTTCAAAGTTAATTGCACATTGGAATTACCTGGAGAATTTTTTAAACTATCAAGGAGAGATTCTGATTTAGTTAAGCTGTGTGTGTGTGTGTGTGTGTGTGTGTGTGTGATGCTGGGGATTGAACCCAGGGCTTTGTGCATGGGAGGCAAGCACTCACCAACTAAGCTATAGTTTGACCTCAGCATATAACTTTAGAAAACCTTCTAGGTATTTCTAAATGTGTAGCCACAATCAAGTACCACTGCTGTAGAGCCAGATGTGCTCAGATCCTGGTTCTCCCTGTGTTTAAGAACTGGGACCTTAACTGGGTGCGGTGGCACACGCCTGCAATCCCAGCAGCTCCGGAGACTGAGGCAGGAGGATTGCAAGTTCAAAGTTAGCTTCAGCAACTTAGTGAGTTGCTAAGCAACTCAGTGAGACCCTGTCTCTAAATAAAATACAACAAAGGGCTGGGGATGTGGCTCAGTGGTTAAGTGCCCCTGGGTTCAATCCTCAGTACCAAAAAAAAGAAAAGAAAAAAGAACTGGGACCTTGGACAGGGTACTACTACATGTCTCTGAGCATCACTTTCTGCATCCGTAGAGTAGAAATCATGATGCCAATTTCATAGGCGTGGTGGGCAGGCAGTGCAGTTGCCCAGACTAAGTAAGTCTTCCTATATTCTGGATACAAGTTCTTAATCAGATATATAATTTGGAAGTATTTTTTCCAAGTCTGTGGCTTGTGCTTCCAAATTTGTTTCTTTTTTTTTCTCTTTCTTTCATTCTTTCTTTGTGCGTGTGTGTGTGCGTGCGTGCGTGTGTGTGTGTGCGCGTGCATTCATTCTAGGGATCAAAGCCAGGGTCTTGCACGTGTTAGGCAAACATTCTATGTCTGAGCTACATGGCCAGCCCCTCTTTGTTTTCCATGATGTTGTCTTGTGTAGTGCAGAAGTTTTAACTTTTAATGAAGTCCAGTTTATCATTGGTTTTTCTTTTAGAGACCATACTTTTTATACCATCTCTATGAAGTCTTTGCACCCTGTGTTCTAAGTTTTATGGTTTTAGCTGTTACATTTAGTCCTGCAGCCCATTTTGAATTAATTTGAGGTGAGCTAAGAATCTATGGTCACTCTTTTCTTTTCTTTTTTTTTGGTCCTGGGGATTGAACCCAGGGGTGCTTTGCCAATGAACCACATCCCTAGTCCTTTTTATTTTGTTTTGAGGCAAGGCCTTGCTAAGTTGCCCAGGCTGGCTTGTGATCTGCAATCCTCCTGCCTCAGCCTCCCAAGTCTCTGGGATCATAGGCATGTACCACTGTGCCCAGCTATGGTCACTCTTTTGCTTTGGAATGTCCAATTGTCCCAGAGCCATTTGCCAAAAAGACAGTCCTTCCAACCTCTATTGTGCTGCCTTGGTGCCTATTTCTGAACTTTGAGTCCCTCTCCATTCATCTGCGTGTCTACCTTCATGAGCCACACTGTCTTGATTATTCATGGTAATCATGAGTTCTAATGAGTGTTTGTTGCGTAATTGGGTGAAATAATGGGAACTATAATTACAATGAAGATAAGGCGTACAGTTTGACAGTCATAAAAGTTGTACTTTCTAGAAAAGTCCATATAATTAGGTTTTTTAAAAAATAAGAATCATTTTGAGTATTTTGGACAAAGGTGCCAGGTCCCTCTCCTGATAGAGTTGCTTGGTGAAGTGGATCACCTCACCAGCACTTTTGCTGTTAACCATATCTCAGTCTGTTTCCTGAGTTTGGCCGTGGAGGCCATATGCCCTCCACTCATTTTCCCACCAGGTTCCTATTTCCCTTAAAGACAGTCACACCTGCTCACAAACCAAAGCCTGATTTGTCGGGTCTCCAAAGCCCTGGGTTGTAAGTCCTACCACAGGGAATTTGCACAATTCATCTTTCCCAAACAGCTGTGGCTACTCATTCGTCGGCTTTTTTTCCCAAGGTTCTCTGCAGTCCAGGAGCTGGCTAAGCTCTCCGGAATTTGATACCAAAGGCACAATTCCTAAAAGTTGAGGTGGCCAGCTAATGAACAGCTGTACTAAAGTCCATAGCATAGCATCACAGACAGGCCCTACCAGATGGCCAGCCACCTAAGTCGCTGAGACGCACTGAGCTCCATAAAATCTATGGATGTGATGGGGGCAGGAGGGTCAAGGTCTCTTTTGGGGTGATTGAAGGGCAGTTTGCGGGGACTGTGCATGTATCTTTAAGCCCTCAGATCGGCACTGGTAAGGAACTTTCCTTGAGTTTGAACAGCAGCTTCGTGATGGCGAGGCGCTTCATTTCACCGGCCCGGCCAAGGTCTTGCATCTGGTGAAGGCAGGGCCAGGACTTGAGGTCAGGGCCTGCCCAGCTGCTTTCCAGTTCTCACTTTTCATGGCCAGTTGTGCAAATCAGAGGGATTCCTGAGGGCTGACTGTCCCTCCTGCTGAGGAAGCCATCTGGCTCTGTGCTCAGATGGACGCCCAGCTCTGTCTGGCTGGCATGGTGCAGAGGGAAGAGATTCCCAGTGGGGCCCAGAGAGCAGTGGGGTGCTGGAGCCTGGCAACTGAGAACTCTGGTACGGATGAGCCTTTTCCACAGTTGGGTGGAGAAGTGGACGGTTGAGCCGAGGCTTCCAGAAGGGGCCCAGGGCTGTCCAGTTCATGGGCTGTGTGGCTCAGACCCAGAGCGCAGCAGGTAGTTCAGCCCAGCACAACTACATCAGCCTTTCTTCCTGCCTCCCAATAAGTGCACTGATGCAGGAGAAGCCGTGTCAGTGGGTGGTCAGAGCTCTGGGCAGACCAGTGCCACCACTCACTAGCTATGTGATGCTGGCCCAGTCACTCAGGGGACTTCTGAGTACCCAAGTCAAATGGTGATTTTCTTGCCCACCTCAGAAGGTATTTGCAAGAACTGAAAAAGATAATTTACATTTAGCACATGCTGAGCCCTCAGATGCAAGCCAGGTACAGTGGCCACACCTATAATCCCAGCTACTGAGGAGGTTGAAGCAGGAGAATCCCCAATTTTTTTTTTGTATGAGGGATTGAACTCAGGGGCACTCGACCACTGAGCCACATCCCCAGCCCTATTTTGTGTTTTATGTAGAGACAGGGTCTCACTGAGTTGCTTAGCGCCTCGCCGTTGCTGAGGCTGGCTTTGAACTCCTGTCTCAGCCTCTCAGAGTGCTGGGATTACAGGCATGCACCACCACACCCGACTGAGAATCCCAAATTTGAGGGCAGCCTGGGCAGCTTAGTGAGAGTCTGTCTCAAAACACTAAGTGTTCAGGACGTGGCTCTGTGATAGACTGCTTGCTGATCTGTGTGGGGCCCTGGGGTTCAGTCCCCAGTGCAGCAACAGCAGCGCAGATGCAGCTTCTGGACACCCAGCAAACCCCTAGGATTCCCCCCCATCCCACCCACAAGCCAGATGGGAACCTGCAGCAGGCCCATGAGACCCAGGCAGGGGCAGTGGTCCAGTGGGCCCCTCACCCCTTCCTTCTCCCCAACACCCTTCACAGCCCCCAGCACCATGGAGATCGTCTACGTGTACGTGAAGAAGCGCAGCGAGTTTGGCAAGCAGTGCAACTTCTCAGACCGCCAGGCTGAGCTGAACATCGACATCCCCCCCAACCCCGAGCTGGCCACGCAGTTCGTGGAGCGGAACCCAGTGGACACCGGCACCCAGTGCTCCGCCAGCATGTCAGAGCATGAGGTGGGTCCCTACCCCAAGGACCCAGGTCAGTGAAGATGTGGTAGGGCAGCGTGTGCAGAAAGAGCAGGTCAGGGCTCCTGGGTGTTCTGTCCACCTGGAATCCAGTTACAGTGGACCACGGTGGGTGATGGAAGTGTGAAGGGAGTCACCCCAAGACTCAGGAGAAGACGCAGCAGCACCTGTCCCCTGGACCAGGTGATTGTCAATCAAGATGGTCTCTCTCCCAAGCTCTCTGGCCTTGCCATTTTGGGCATTTGGAAGAAGCATTCTTGGGAGTGGGGATTCATATCTACAGGCAAAGCCCATCTCGGAAAAGGAAAAGTATCCCACAGGAAGTTCTGGCCAGGGAGGGTGGGGCTCTGCGATGAGTGCTGGGAGTCAATGCCCTTTTGCCCTCTGGAGGCCCAGAGAGCTCCCTAT
>JAQQSJ010002908.1:0-12188 GCA_028644305.1 Xerus rutilus
AATGACAGGCAGTAGGGATTGAAGGAGGAAAGGACCCCTCAGTTTCTTCTCCATGGAACCATGGGTTTAGCTTTCTGTCTCACTCTTTGGTCTAATATATGATAATCAGTAAGTAAACTAAACATATACACAGGGAGCTGGGCTCTAAGTCAACCAAGTATTGCAGCTTTAGAGTTGGAAGAGATCTCAGAGTTGGTTTTGCCAAACCTGGGTTTTCTTCATCAGGCAACTCAGTCTCAGAAAAAATAAGTGAATTGTAAATGCTCATGTAGCTAGTGTATTCAAAAATTTGGCACAATAATGCAGGTCTCACAGAATTTCTACACTAGCACTACTTTTATCAATTATATCATGCTGCCTCCAAAACATGTTGATCCCATAAAACATAAGTGAAGTGGAACATATGTAATGCTTTATTTTTAGTAGAAAATAGAAACTATGAGAAAGGAGACTCAGGCTTTAGGATGACTGTGGAGAGAGAGAAAAGAAATGAGCAAACTTTTATAACAGAGTAGGATGGTATTTTTGGAAACAATAACAGGATATGAGGGAAAATGAATGTGCATAAAGATGGAAGATAAATATTGCCTGCTCACCTGTCACTCAAATCCTAATTCTCTTCCCTTCCTTGGCCAAGGTAAGTCAAGGTCATAGCCAAAGATTATATTGAATTATATTGAATGTATGCCTTTTTCATTTACTATCAACCTTAAGTACAAGGAGACAACAATCGATGACTTTGAGACACATTTATGAGGATTTATCAAGGAAAGAGAAGTTTGACTAGATCTACCCTTGATGTCATCAGGCAAACATATTTGTTGAGTGCCTCTAAAATGTCTCTTATAAGAGAGGAATGCAGTGAATTTGCCTGAAATAGCACCTCATTATAGCCCCACCTATATCTCCTAGACCTTCAGGGTACTGTAGCTGGACTTCTAACTCCCAGACTCTGCATTTCTTCTCTGGAGGGCTTTTCTGACCACTAAGGTCCAATTTGCCTCCTATATGGTAGACAGATATGCCAGGGCTTTAATATTCACTGGAGGTAGACTGCAACTAAGGAACAATAGGAGCTGGCATAAAAATACCTCAGTTATCTTACTCCTCAGTAGGAGATGTTGTCTAATGGTTTATAAAGTTTCTCAACACAGGTAGCTGGCAACCATTTATTGGCTGTCTCCTTTTTCTGTATCACTTTCCTAACCCCTTCCTGATGTTTCCTTCCTTCTCAAATGAACTGTGTGCCCCCCTAATCCTCAGGGGGGAAGATTGAAAGAACCCAAACAGAGATGTCAGTATTATTTATTATTTATTTTGTTGGGCAATAGATTCTCAGGAAAACCCGCCTACATCAAGCATTCATTTGCAAGCAATGTAAAACCTATTTTCAGTAACTTGAAAGAATGAGGTTAATTTGGGGGAATATGCTCAACTGCTCAATGATCACATCAAGGAAACAGGACTTTTCTATATTTCTGTTTCATCATCCTTACATTTCATCCCTGGGCTTTGGGTTTTGTCATAAAATATCTGTTGTAACTCAAAATACAGAGCCATATTCCAGGCATGCATAAAGAAATGGAGAAAATCAAAGCTTTCATTTTTACACAGCTTTGTCTTTTGAGACAGGAAAACAAACTCTCTGCAATCTTCTCTATATCCTATTGGCTATACTAGGTCACTTATCCATCATCAGCCCAATCACTCCAAGGGGGTGAGATCAGAAAGCCTGGTTTACATCAGTTATGGTTCATCTCTGGGAAAGGTTTCTGTCTGAAGAAATTGGAATTGTGTTAACTGAGAAGAGGCACAAATGGCTTGAGCAAACAATAGACAACATTTCACACACTGTCTCTATAAATTGTACCATTTTTCAGCATCATAGTAAATATATCAGCTTTCTTTGTCCACATAACTTATTTCAAAGCAGTGGCTCATCAGTAGACATATGCTCAAAGGCAATGAGAATACAGAAGCGGAGGAGAATATCTTTGTTTTATTTTATTTTACTTTTAAGTTGCAGTGGCAGAGCAGCAAAAGTTATAATCAAAGCATAAAGTGGACTACTGCTAAATTTTCCTTCTGTCAATTTCTACATTCCATTTCTATGGAAAAATGGGTGAAGACATCTCCAAACTGCTTCCTGCTGAAAGAGGGTGAAGTTGGGGGAAGTAACCCAAAGTCCTTGTTCTCTGTCAGGTGGGGCATGGACAGGTAAGGGCATTCAGCTTCAGAGCAGTCCAAAGGGCCACAATGGCAGATGACTGGCCAAGGCATACGCAGGGCAGGGGTCATGCTAAGACAACAATAAAGGCAACAAACAGTACTTTTGTAAATAATTAGCACAAAACCAATTAGTATTTCAGCCAGTCTCTGAAAATCATGAGGACAGTAACTCATAATCTTATCAGTGAAAAACAGATCAAGTTCATCAATGTAGGAGGTTAGGAATATTTGTAGGTCTATAAAATCAGACTCAGATTAACTCGGGACAAATTTGCAACTCTTGTGATCATTATTAATAGGCACTCTCACACAAGAGCCCTTCCTTTATAGCCTCCAGCTTTACTTACACTTTTGGTAGGGCTGACATAGTGTACATCTTAAGTTACATTAAACAAAGCAAAGTTTTTCCTTTTAAATGTCCATGTAGGACTGTGCTTTTAGGCTATACTCTTCTGCCAGGTGTTTAAAACCAACTTTGTCAAAACTGACCTTGTTCTTATCTACTCTTAAGAGTCAGCTGAGATTCCTCAGAGATCACTCTTGGGTATATGTGTGAAGCCTCCTGGCTCCTCTAGCTTTCCTCTACTAGTGATGCCACTTGCCAGGATGAGTTGGGATCTGCCTGACCATATGTGGCTTCTCTTGTAAGCATCAGGGATATTTCCATCTCCAGTGACCCTCCACTTTGCAGAATGTGCACTGATCAGCTTCCTGTTCTTTAGGGTCCAGAGGAGAGTATCTTTAATGTTCCTTTCTGATTGTCCTTTTCTATTCTTTTTATTGAGTCTCAGCTTTAGAAAGTATTTTTCTAATTTAATCTAGTCAAATTTTTCTATAGCCTGAAAACTATAAACCATGCTAATCAACTATTACTTATGAAAAAGACTCTGCTCAAAGAAGAATCTGTGTAAAGACAGAATTCTAAACCATAAAGCTATTTAGAAGAAACTTGTTCACTGAAATTAAAGGCCAAGAGTATTCAGAAGAACAGAATCTGAGTCTTTATTTAGTTATCATGAACATTTCTTTGCAAGGATATCTAAGAAGTCCCCTGGGAAAAGAGCTGGACTTCTAACATCAATACTGTCTCCTGTAAAATGTAAGCATCAATCTTAAAACACTGCATGTTAACTGGAGGTCCAAGAAGAATGTACTCAACTTGGCATTTGAAAATTCTAAGAAAATTTAAAAATTACTTTGTTATTACTTTGGGACAAAGGCCTCAAACTTTGTCTTTCTTTGCATTGGCTGAAGGGGAAATTAATAAGTCAATGATTCTGTTAGATGCCTAATCTTAAACTGCACATGGTGTTTTCTTTCAGCAAGAACAAAACATCCTTGTTCTAAGCAGACCCTACTTCATCAAGGTTCGATCACATGGTAAATTGGAAGGTCACTACTGCTTTTCAGAGAGCAGTGTAGAACAATTTAAGGAATTAAAAGCAAATGGAAACTCACCAAAGCCAGTTTATCTGAATTAGAATCTGTTCTGCCCCATAAAACGTTAAGAAGCAGATTCTGTTAATTCTGTTAATCCAATATTTTGTAGCTTAGAGATTCTTTTGATTCATCATAGAAGTCAAAGGTAATCCAGAAAAAGTCTGTGTATATGCCAGGCAGTCTCAGGTGCTTGACATAAATCAACTCAATCTTCTCAATGATCTAGTAAAATAAGTTCTCTTATTCCCACCCCTATTGTACAGATGTGGAGAAGCACATAAAGGTCAAACTACATGCCCAAGATGGCACAGCAAGTACATGAAGAAATAAGATTTGAGCACCTTCATTGTAATTCTGGACAGAACGGGGTGAATGTCTGAAATGTATTAACCGAGTGTGTGTGTCTTTATCCTACATATACATCAAACATTAGAAAGGAAGATCCTTCAAAACATTAACTTGACATAAAGCTTCTGAAAAAAAAATTGCTTCTGAAGAAAAATTGCTTCATTTACTGGGCCTAAAGATTACCAGAGAAGTAATAAATCTGCTTATTCTGTGACACAGTTTCTACCAGAGTAGTTTAAAATGTCATCAAAGTATGATTCTCTTAAAATCCATATAGTTCTTATTGCTTCAGTGTGAGCAATTTCTGAGATGTTAGTGGAAATAATCTTGATAAACCAAGCCCTGCAGATGGTCATGTTCTGAGGGACATTGTGTTTAATCACCTGAATTTATAGGACCTTGACATTAACTGTGGTTGCTGTGTCAAAGACAGTTTATTACAATAATGAGAAAACGGTGCTTTTATTTAACATTTTGAAATAATGTATTATTTTGGTGTAGTTTTGGTACATAGCAAAAGTTTTTGCTAGAAGAGCAACTTTGTTTTCACCTTTGTATAAAAGTGAAATTAAGATTTAATTTAAGATTGAAATTAAGGTATAAATTAACTAAGCAATGTCCAATAGTCTCAGATCTCCAAAAAGAAGGAGAAGGAGGAGGAAGAGAAGGAGGAAAGTTCTAGGTCAATTAATACTTTCAAGCAAGAGAAAATAGGAATATGTATTGAGCTCCCCTTTTAAAAATCATTTCTTAATGAGAACTCCTTTTCTGATAGCTTGATGTATATTTTCCCCATATCAGGTCCTACCCACCTCAATAAGGATAAAAATAAGAATTTCCTTATTAATAGAAGACAAGTTCTATTATCTCAATCTGTTAGTGAAGTCTGTTGGCAAATGATCTCCCTCTTTAATCACTATAAGAAAGAAATGTTATAAATCCAATTCTAATAAATAAATCTAAGTAAACTCTAACACTTTTTGAAGGTATTATCTAGCTTTTACTGATAGTTTACAGTATCATTCATTCATTGTCACTCAGTCAGTCATTTATTAATTGTCTATCATATCTTGGGTACTATTTTAGGTATGGAGAGGCAGCAATAAATGAAACTAAGTCCCTGCTCTCAGTTAATTATGTGGTGGGGAAAGACTGTCAATCATTGTATAAACAAGTACACTTGTGCATCATGCTGTCATAAGTGCTTCCTAGAAAAAATAGCTAGGGTGGAGTGGGGTGGTCAGAAATGAAATTTCTGGTAGGGGACACGGAACAAGTGTTCTCATTGGTTTTACACTTACAAAATGTATGTTTTGTAAGTACCATCTTAGAGATGACACTAGGAAATAGTATTGTTTAAAATTAGGCAATTTTGTGTGTTGAGCTAGAATTTTCTACAACCAAAGTAGTCTACTTATATTTCCCTTAAAATTTTTCAATGCTAAAATTATGAACATTATAAAACTTTATGGTTTTGATTTCTCATTCATCTCCAGATTACAATAGATTCATAAATGTTTTCTAAGGAGGATTATGCCTGACATATATACAATAACTTAATTGCTTTTGGACAGGGTTAGGAGACCTTCTCAGGCGGCTGACCTCATAAACACTTCTTTATTATAAGAGAATTTCAGCTCTGCCCTAACTCAAGTTTCTATTAAGTCACACTAGTAAGCAACAATTGCATTCCGAATACTTGCCAAAGAGCAAAATTTTACAATAATAAAAGACTAAAGAAACATAATATTTTTGAATACTTCTCTTGACATAGTGATATGTTAAGTATTGTATATCTATTTTGTGACTTCATTATCATAGTCACTCCCTGGGACATGTCCCTTTATTGTCTCTTTGGAAAATTTGGACAGAAGGCCTAGAGAGGTTCTGTCACCTTCCTCAGGAATACACAGCTAGCTGGTGGTGGCATAGATTAGCCCCAGGTTCTGAGTATGAGCTCAACTGCACACTTTCTTTTCATTTATATTTATGTAAGTTTTATAATTGTGAATTTTCCTAAAATTTTTCTTGAGTAAGCCAGGGAATAAATAACATGTCTATTTCACGAGTTTTTTATTTGTTTAGAATCTGTCTTCCAGGTGCCTTCTTGGCCTGTGGTTGAAAACACTGCTTTGATAACCACTGTTTTCCTGTACAGCATCGCTTTCCCAACTGCTGCCGATTCCTGCTTCGCACTTTTATTATGCCCGCCTCTGCACTAGTCTGTATTTTCTGTGTTCAACCCCTAGACTATTTTCTAGAATCATTGTTTAAGAACCATAATAGCAATTCAACCAATTTTAGAGATAGATATTGCCAGTCTTTTCTCCACATGAATTTTAAGCCCTGCCTTCATCTACTATTGCTCAGAAAATTTTGTCATTTTTACAGATTGAGGGATAACTGTATCAAAGGGACACGGTATAGAAGAACTGAATGAAGCAAGATACTCCTGAAAGTTTTCTCTTCCTCCCGTACTCTTTCTTGTCCTTGACCTTCTCTCTAATTGTCTTTAGCTAAATTGTATATGCTTGGGTTTGTACATCAAAGTTTTCATGATTAGAATATTCCGATTTGTTAGTATTTTGTTTTAAATGCCATGGATGGGTCCAGAGATTTAGCATGAGAATAGTAGGTTTTCCACAAAACACAAACAAACAAACAAAAATATAAAAGATGAGTGAGACACAATGATCTTTGCAGTAGAAATTCATGAGATGTTTGAATAATAGATGAATGAAAAGTTGATGATAATAGAGGGAAATATGTGAATTTGATTATTGCTACTTATTATTATTTTAGTTGCTTTGAATATAAAGACAGAGTCTGCAAACATGGTGAACAACCTAAATGCAATTCACTTTCCCTGTCTTCCTCATCTTGTCTGTCTGCATGAATGAAGAGTAGATCTTGGCTTCTAGGCAATGCTCCTCAGGAAGCTAGTATGGGGTTTAATTCATGAGCATGCAGCTGGAAGCTCTGAGCCCTTGTTTGGGAGCTCAAGGGCAGGAATCTGAAGTGAGAGATCTTTAAGAATTTGTGTCCCTTCGAGGGGTGAAACTAGCCCCAGCCAGGTGAGTGTACCCAATCTTGTTTACCCTAGGAGGTAAAAAGAAGAGTTAGCTGTTGGGCTTGGTTTCCGCTGTGTGAGAAGACAATAGAGCAGTCTGGTTTCTTCCCTAAAGCTAGAAAATGCATGTATCCTTCCCACTAATGATGCTAAAGACACCTGATCTGAACCTAAATGAGCCAACAAAGACTTTTGTAGCTATGTTGTTCCATCCATCATTCAGACAAATTTAATCAAAAATGTAGATGCCCAAACAGTAGTACTCCCAAAGAGTCAGAGCTGAGTCCACCCCAAAGAACTAAAACAAAACAAAACAAAAATCAAACATTATTTTCAAAATAAAACAACAAAAACAAAAATCAGTAAAGTGAATTAAAGAAAAGGAAGTATGCAATCTGTTTATATCTGTATTATTAACCATAAGCGCCAAGTGAAAACAATCACTCAAACAGAACAAAAATCTTAGAAAAAAAAACTTGGAAAAAGCAAAAAACTTGGGAAGAAAAAGAATGTCATGGTTGGGGTCCAGAGATTTAGCATGAGAATATTAGGTTTTCCAAAAAACAAAACAGAACAAAACAAAATAAAAAAACAAATATAAAAGATGAGTGAAACACAATGATCTTACAGATAATAGACGAAAAATTTTCTGGACTAACCGTGAGTTTATAGTTCAAAAGGAGATATCAACTAGGTTTGGTAAGAAAAACAAAACAAAATAGCATATCTGGGCATATCATAGTAAAAATTTTGAATTGTAAGAATGAAAATAAAATGTTCATACTTCCAGAGAGAAAGAACAAGATACCTCAAAACAGAAAGAATTAAAAAGTCTAGTGAGTTGACAGAGATTTAAGAAGAGTGACTTGAGGTATATAGTCTACTCCTTTATAGCTCGAGTGACCTTGAATAAATTACTTAAGTGTTATTTCTGTCTATTCAAATATAAAATAAGTGACAGTGATATCAATTAATGCATAATCTTTTCTGAGGACTAAATTAACTAGTTATTAATTGATACATAGTGCTTAGAACAGTGCCTGGCACCTAGTAGCAATATATGTGGTTGCTAATATTGCATATCTAGGTAGTCATCCCTCAATATCTGCAATTGGTTTGGTTTCAGGACCCCTGTGGATACCACAATCCATGATACTCAAGTCCCTTCTATAAAATTGCATAATACTTGCATTATAGCCTACACACATCCTGCACACTTGAAATCATCTTCAGATTTCTTATGATAACTAATACAATGTAAATATGATGTGAATAGCTGTGATACTATATTATTTATGGAATAAAGACAAGAGAAAAGCCTGGGCATGTTCAGTACAAAAATTTTAATTAATACTTTCAGTTTGTTTCACCTGCAGATGTAGAACTTACCAGTATAGAGGGATTTTTTTTTTTTTTTTAAACTCAAAGCTGTAACCTAGAAGGCAGAAGGAAATAAACTATATCAAAAAGAACTAAAGGATTCTATACCCAGTCCCATTATTCCTGGTCCTACTGACAGACATCTGTTGTTATACAAGGATTCAGGAAGGGTACCATTCACAAATTCCATCTGGAATTTTGAAAAATACATCTTCCTCATCCTATAAGAAAATGAAGAAGAGAGGAAACAGAGATCTCCTTCACATTAGACAGAGAAGGGAAGGCCTAAGCCCCAAACTTAACAGGGCTTCTCAGATAATAGACAGGCCAAAAATAAATTTACTGAAGAACATTTGTACATCTCTAGATCTAGACACCCCTCCATGGCCAGTTTTCCACACTGCAGTAAAAACGTTCACTGAAAATACCCGCTCTTAAGTTGACATCATCCAGACAAATGCTTCTCCAAATCTCTTCCAGTAACACTCCTACTTAGGTTAGAAAAAGAAAACTCAATGAAGTTATCACATTCTTCCTCTCAGATAACATGAATGCAGTCTTTCTTCCATAACAAAGTATCGTTTTTCCAGTAGTAGGACCAATACTCCTGCTTCTCTTCATGTTTCTATTCCTGCCTGGCTCAGGATATTCTCAAAAACAAAACAAAACCAGCGTGCTGTTTGCAACAGTTGTACTTGTACATGGAGACTGAGGAATTTTCTTTAGTATTAACAATTCAAATTACTTTTTGACTTGCACATATGTAGATTATATATAGCATGTATGGTATCTATTTTGAAATCACTGATACTGGGTGAATAGTGATATTAAAATTGATTATATTTTTATTTTGTAAAAAGATCTATTAAGATTTATTAGATGTCTAAATTACATAAAAATTTATTCTTTAAAATAATTTGAATTAGAAAACTTGACAATTTCTGATTATAAATTGTATTTTAATTTCAACAAATAATTTTAAGTGTATTTAAAGAATATTTTTGAAAACATGAAAACATTTTATACCATTTTCCATTTATTTTACTTTTGGATGAATTTATATCCAATTTTTGTATTTATGGTTGTGTCATATTTTACTTTTAATCTCAGATAATTTTAGAAAAATGTAACTAGTAATTTTGCTTAAAAGAAGACAATAAAATAAATTTTAATGGGATAAATATATAATATTTTGAGAGTTAGGTATGATTTTATTTTATATTCACCTAAACTTTACTGGCTTATTAACAGATATATGCAGTAATAAACTGCATTAAGTTTCATTTTATACTTTGCTATCTTTGGGTCACTTAAAAACCAGAGCTTTACTTATACTTTTTGATTTGAAAATTTTTAGGTATGTTTTCAAGTTTGGAGCAAAATAGCACATTAACTTCATAGTTTGTTAACTTTGATTTATAATTTTCATATATTTATACATAAGTGTGGATATAATTTTGTCCTGTTATCCTGGGGTCCAACAAATATCTGAGGTAGGCCTGATAATGAACAATGATAATCAGTTAAATGCAAATAAATAATGAGGGACTATCTGGGAAGTATTAGTGTTAAGAAATAACTCTTGAATTTTGGGGAGAAAGCTTTAAGGAAAATTCTAAGAGCCCAGAAATGTAATGATAGACAATTTTAGCAAACCCAGGAGTTAGTCCTTGGGGAACAGGAGGAATGTGAAGTTATTCTGAATTAAGATGATATAGGGTTAAGGTTCCAAGATGGCGGCCTAGACGGGCTACTCTGTGCTAGGCTCCCAGGAAACAAAGCTGGAAGTGGTGGAGGAGCCGCTTTCCAGCCAGCTTCTTGGCATCATTCTGCAGGTCACCATCACCCGCAGGAGTCTCGCTCACCTGTGTGCGCAGGACCACCGGGTAGCTGCGGCACCGACCAGCAGAGCGCAGTTGTGGCGGGGGCTCTGGCCCAGGGGCCCAGCCCGGAGTTTGCCCTGGGGCATGCTGGGCCTGCTTCCACACAGGGTGCCTGGCCTCAGTGCCCACACTGTTGCGCGAGACCGCTAGCAGTTGCTACTGTGGACTGACCGTCTCCTGAGCGGACCCCCAGCTATTGTTCTTTGTGGACCGCCTTCTAACAAGGTGGAACTTCCTACGCACCAGGGGGTGCAGGTGAACACCTGGGAGCAAACTTTGGCCATGGCGCAGCACACGGTGGAACAGCGACTTCACCAGCGGCTCAGAGTTTCACCCTGCCATGGGACCAGCACCCAGGACACCAGCCAGGAAAGTCCAGCAAACAACGGACAATGCCACCTACTGGAGGTGAAAGGAACCATACCTGTTTATTTACATTGAGACTTTTTACATTTTTTATGCTTATTTTTAATTCTATCCTTTATCTTTTTCTCCTAATTGTTCTATTGTTTAATATTTTTGTTTTATTTCTCTGCTCTCTTCTTCTTTCCCTTCTTTCTTGTTCCTTCCCTCTTTTCTCTCTCACTCTTCTCCTACCCTCTAATCCCCAACAGTTGTGACATCAAATATCTGCTATATAGCAGGATATGGTAGATTGGGATTTCTGAACTGTATACTACAGTGGTATTATATAGTCTTATAAATTCCAAGTGCATATGTTTTATATGTCTTGCTATCATCTCTCCTCGCCATATTCTTTTCTTCCTCCTTACTTGTCTTCCCCAACTATATGTCGCTCTTTCTAGGAACAGCCAACTCCTCTTGGATTCCTTTTTTATGCTCTCTAAGATTTAATAACCATATCCTCACTTTCTACTAACCTAACATTCTGTCCTACACCCCACCCTCAAGTTTCCCTAGCCCACCAAAAGATACTATAGACCCTTGTGCAAATTTATTGTTTACATAACAGATTGTAAAGGAACACATAATTATTGTATATCATGACTAAACTGTAAATGTATTTGGGAGCTGTTAGGAGCTACTTGGTTTGAAATCATATATTGATTGAATTGAGATCAATCAATATCGATCTCCCCTTTAAAGGAGAGGTAATGAAACCCTGCAGGGAAACTATAACCAAATAGGAGTTAAAACTGTAACACCTTGGATCAGCAGAGCTAGAAGGAAAGACATACAAACATCATAAGAAAACAAGGGAAGAAAGTGACACAAACAAACCAAGATACTACACTATTAGAATCCATGGTCTGTACAGCAGGAGGAATGACAGAAGAGGAATTCAGGATGTACATAATTAAAATGTTCAGTGACTTAAAGAATGATATAAGAGAGCAAGTCCAGTCAGCAAAAGATCATTTTGATAAAGAGATACATAGACAAATACAGGAAGTAAAAGATCATTTCGATAAAGAGATACATAGGCAAATACTGGAAGTAAAAGATCACTTCAATAAGGAGATAGAGATTCTGAAAAGGAACCAAACAGAAATCCTTGAAATGAAAGAAACAATAAACCAAATCAAAAACTCAATAGAAAGCATCACCAGCAGATTAGACCACTTGGAAGACAGAACCTCAGATACTGAAGACAAAATATTTAACCTTGACAATAGAGTTGACCACACAGTGAAGACAGTGAGAAACCATGAACAGAACATCCAAGAGCTTTGGGACAACATTAAAAGACCAAACTTCAGAATTATTGGGATAGAAGAAGGCATAGAACTCCAAACCAAAGGAATGAGCAACCTATCCAATGAAATAATATCAGAAAACTTTCCAAATATGAAGAATGAATTGCATAATCAAATTCA
>JAQQSJ010002909.1:0-12188 GCA_028644305.1 Xerus rutilus
AAAAAAAAAAAAAAGAAAATGAAGATCAGGAAGTGTTTTTCAACTCACTTTATGATATCATTATACTGTGATACTAAAACCAAAGGCATTATATTAAAAAAAAACTACAAAAAAATCTCTTGTGAATATAAATTTAAAAATCTTTAAAACAATACAAGCAAATTAAACACAGAAATATATAAAAAAGATTATCATGCGCACCAAAACCAAATAGGACCTATCACAAGAATGCAAATTTAAACATTTTAAAATCAATTAGTATAATCTACTTATTAATAGAAGATAGAGAAAAACCACATAATTATTTCATTGACATTAAAGAAAAATTTGACAAAATCCTATACTATTTTATGACAGAAACCCCTAAGAAATCAGAATAGAAGAGAATTTTTTCAACTTCATAAAGAACATTTATAAAAATCCACAGCTTGCTTAAAGCTGAATGGTGAAAGACTGAAGGCTCAAACCAGACCACAGACAGCAGGGAGATTCTGAACTATTTGGCTAGGAGTTGAAGTTTCCATGTCAGTATTCCTTGGGCTGTAACTGTCACATAAGAACATATTTTGCAATGTATATCCAAGTACCTAGATGGGAGGAGATTTTAGCATTATGTAATTTACAATGCTATGTCCACGTATGACTTCAGTTTTTAAGGATGTGATTTTTCAGCTACTTTGACTCGAGTTCAGGACAGATAGATTCTTTCCTTCTCTGGGTTAATAAGTAGAGTCCCCTCTTCCAACTTCCATTGCACTGACAGATGTCTGAGAGCAGCAACTTCATAAAAGGGTCTTTTAAATGGATATGACCAGATCTGTGTTTGCTTGGATGCCAAAACCTCATCTTCTATCCCCAGAGACTCCATATCCAGGTTAGATGCCCTCCTGGCACCCCTAGTGTCCACTAAATGTAATGCTGAGTTCCCTGGTATTAGGGAATTCTTTATTTTTCTCCTTTTTAATCAGATGGATATTTAATTATTTTGGCCTTTATTATATTTTTATCAGGCATTTCTATGCGTCTGCAGAAAGACAAAATATTACCTGAGTTTACCATATTGCTGAACCATAGGTCTCTCATCATTTGTTATTCTTTAGTTTATTGAATTTTGATGAACAGTAGAGTAGCTACTCTGCTAGTCATACTGTTGGCTGCTCATAAAATGGATCTCCAAGGTTTAGAAGACTAAAAGGAGGAAAACAATATGTACCTGCCACATCCAGAACAAGATGGTTGACTTATGTTTCCAAAGTATAATTCTGTAATTCCCACCAAACATGTAGAAAAACTAATGCCTATAAGAATTAAGCCTGGCTTTAGAGTCAATGTTCTTCTCATTGTATTTTTTTATCACCTTAAAGCAAAAATTAACTAACTCCTAACAGTTTGAAATATTAATCTCTCTGACTAAACTTAACAGGCAATGTCTGTTATAATGTTGAAATGCACATTGTTTTCAAACTCAGAGCCCAATCCTCATACTTAAGTGGTAAAGATAGGCTTTGCTTTACCTATCTGTATCCAGCATGGTACAACTTCCTATGTGCTTTTAAATAATGATTTTTTCATTCTTTTATTTGGCTGTTAATTCAACATTACTGAGCTCCTCTTGGGTGCTAGCAGTTGGCTAGATAGAGATTAGTATAGTATTTTCCTGACCTAGGTAAGAGGGATGCACAGCCTGGACCCCGCACTCTAGAATCCTTGTGTCATATCTCGTCTCTTGGAAGTAGGGCAACATAGACCTATGGGGCATGATCACTTGAAGCCTGTAGCATCTTCTTTGTAAAATACTTTTTGTCTGAGATCAACAAATTATCTGCTAGAATCATTCCCAACTCTATTCCATGGCCAGCTCAGCCTCTTCCCCAAGATTGTGCTTCCAAGACCAGCGAGTGACCTCCAGGCACAAGAGATGGCTATTTACAGGGATAGTGGGCAGAATATTCTCACACCCAGACCCTTCATAAACAAGATGAATCTAGGGGACAGGGCAGATTAGGGGAGAGCCAGGAATCAGGACAGTTCATCTTGTATGACTGCATTTCTGCAAAGAGCTATAGGGAATCCAGGGACTCTAAATTTGAACATGTTTTTGTAAATCATGATGAAGGAATTTATTTATCAATGTAGAAACATCAAAAATGCTATTGTAATAAATGATTTTATGTCTTAATTTTTAACTTCTAAATCTTTAGACCTGTCTGGAAGCTGGGCCTCTATTTGAACTCTTGCCCTGGTCTCTGAAGATGTTAGGAATATGTATATATATATATACACACACACATATATATACACACACACATATATATGTACATACACACACATATACACATGCATGCACACACATATACATATATGTGTGTGTGTGTGTATATATATATATATACACATATATATGTATATATATAAAAATGTTGAGTTCTTGTAGCAGAAAGATTCTTGAGAATATCAAAATAAAATGTGAGAAGAGCCAGGCTGAAATATGCCAGTGTATTATGGAAGCATAGGGATGGGACAGTAATTCAACTGTGTTGTCCACATTTAGAAGGAGTTTTCCTGTTTATATGAGGGAATTGGGACTAGCAATATACAAGAGGGGACAAACAGCAATGTGTGGTTGGAGCAGCACAGTGGACTTAGGGGACTCCAAATGGAGTCATTCTTTATATAATTCTTTGTAAAGCAACAAAAACAAAACAAAACAACAATAACAACAACATAATATGAGACAGAAGATGTGGTCTGAGTGGAAATAGGTTCTGCCTGAGGGCCTTATGTTTCTTAGTTTAGTAGCTGTCTTTACTGGAGAACATAAGGAGCCACCACAGGGTGGTGGCCCCTGTGCCACCTGGAAGGTCTAGAGGTTGCAAAAGGAAGAGTTTGAAGGGCAATATCTAAGGCCTGGAGATTAAAATAGCAAATTATTGCCTTGTGCCATACCATGTTTCAGTTAACAAAGAACTATAAATATGATGGTGGTTTGATAAGATTAAAATGCAGTGAAAAATTCCTATCCCCTAGTGGTGTAAGGTTGTAGTGCAATACATGATATAATGTGTTTGTGGGGTTACCAGTGTAGCCTACTGTGCTGCCAGTCACATTGAAGGGTAGCACATACAGTTATGTACAGCACACAATACACGATAATTAACAAGTCTGGTTATTTACTATACTTTTAATTATTATTTTGGCCTATATTCTTACATATATAAATAAAAATTTTGCTGTAAAATAGTGCACTGTGCTACACTGGAGCAACCTCTTACATCTGTAGTTTCCCCCATCTCTTTGTTGCATCAAGAAGACACATTGAATGATTGACATATGCCATCTAGTTTTGTGTAAAGTACATCTTGTGGTGTTAGTACAATGACAAAACTGCTTAAAGACGCATTTCTCAGAATGTGTCCCCTTTGTTAAGTAAAATGAAACTATATTAGTATGAATTCAACAGAAGATGAGGGATACTTGACCAAGGGTAGGGATGTGATTGGAGAGGTGAGAAGACAGAGAAGAGAAATACTTGGGACCTTGGCATTATGAGCATGTGCTTTCAATGGAGGGATGCCAATTGATCATGACCTCCAAAATGGTTGATTTTCAGACTATGTCTAAGTTATAAAAATATGAAAAATATGTTGAATGCCCCAAAGAGCATTCAACATCCCCAAGTAATCTGAATTGATTGGATCCCTTTGTCTGGTGCTAATCTCATCCCTTTCACAAATGTTAAATAATCAGATACATCAGTGCATTTGCTCTGGCATGAGATTCTTACCATGGAATATTTTTTTGATATTAGAGAAGTGTTTTAGTCAATGTTTCCATGCTGATACCAAAAGACCTGACAAGAACAATTTTAGAGGAGGATAAGTTTATTTGGGGGCTCAAAGATTCAGAGGTCTCAGTCCCTAGACAGCCAGCTCCATTTCTCAGGACTCAAGGTAAGAACATCACAGCAGAAGTGCATGGCGGAGGGGTCATGGCACCCAGGAGGCAGAGAGACAGAGCTCCCCTTACCATGGACAAAATATAAACCCCGAGGGCATGCCCCCATCTACACATCTCCTCTAGCCATACCCTACCTACCTACAGTCACCACTCAGTTAATCCCTATCAGAGGATTCATGCACTGACTAGGGTAAGCCTTTTATAACCCAATCTTCTCATCTTTAAACCTTCTTGTATTGTCTTACACATGAGCTTTTGGAGGACATCTAATATCTGAACTATAACAATAAGGAATCTGTGTAAATATATATGTATATGCAAGACTATGAATTGCTAGTAAAAACTTTCTCATTTTTTTTTTTTTATACCAAGGATTGAACCCAGGTTTGCTCAACTACTAGCCACATCCTCAGCCCATTTTTATTTTTCACTTTGGGATAGGGTCTCACTAAGTTGCTGATGTTGGCTTTGAACTTGTGATCCTTCTGCCTCAGCCTCCTGAGCCACTGGGATTACAGGTATGAGCCACCATGCCTGGCAAGACTGTGATTTCTTTGGATGGATTTTGACCCTGAGAAAAACACAACATATCCATTTCCCTCAGGTTTAGAGTGACTTTGTAGCTGCTTCCACCTACTAGGGATGTTAAATAAAATTTGCCAGGGGCAACTGCTTTGGACTAAACTCTGTACTAAGTCTCAACAAACCATCCCAAAAGTCAAAATGGAGTCACTCATGCTAATATTCCTTGCAAGCTGAAACTGAGTTACTATCTGACCTTCTAAGAAAGCAGAAGAATGAGAGAGGCAAATTTATGAAACTGACCACACAACATGAAAATGAATCCCTGCGCTTTAATTCTTTCATCCTTTAGCTCTTTAATCCTTAAAAAACTAAGTTGAGGTAATGTAATGTTGACCAATTAGTTATTTTTTTTGTTGTTCTGTCTCCCTGTCCCCATCTAAAAGCAAAGTAATTTTGAAACAAACAACCTGCTTTTTGTTCTTTGTTCATGATCCCTGTAGCTCTTCTGTCTATAGAGCCAACCTCTTCTCCCCAGTCTAACAGAACACTTAATCTGTTTAAATGAAAAGAAGTGGTGTACAATCCTAGGATAAAAAATAAATGCAATTGAGAACTTTAAATCTAATTGTTGTCACTGTCCTATGACAGGGTTCTCAAGTGAAGGGCATTGAGTCAAGGCAAGAAATCCCCATCAGTCCTCTCACGCCAACACTCAGAGTGGCCCACAGGCTGATCCTCTGGGTGTGTTTGGGGTGTGGTGGAGCTGGAAGCACCCCCAGGCCCCATTCTGTAGTCCCCAGTGAGATGTGGCTCTGAGTCCACTGCACGCCCTTATCATCCTGATCTGAATTCACAGAGTCTGCTTCATGTAAATGGCACTTTATCTGGCTGGAAATGTGAATCCTGTCAGGAGCACTGGCTCCGTCATGCTTATCAGAAATACATTATCAGGGGGGGATTAGACAGAAGCGGCTGCTCCTGTGCTGCCCAAACCCAGCGAATAATGAATAATGAAAATTCCATGGACTGGAGACAAACACAATTGACAGACAGGGGTTGCTGGAGCCAGCCTTTCACTCAGCTGAATGTGACATGCAGAGCTGTGGAAGGAAGGCTTTCCACTTCACTCACCTGGGACTGGATCCTGCTCCTCAGGGGTGGCACATGTGGGGCTGTTAATCTCTTCCTCTGCACCTTCTGCACCTTTCCACCCTGGCCTGCTCTTCTTCTAGACTTCACAAGACCTGCAAAGACATGATATTATTAAAAACCTAGGGAAACATCCCAGCAAAAGGAATACAACTTGTACTAATGCCTACGACCTTTATTAGAAAAATAGGCAGCAGGTGGAGGAGGGGCAGTCAGCCACTGAAGCTGGGAAGGAGTTTCCTAGAACCATTAATGATGTCAGTCTTTAAATCCATCACTTTTCCTTCAAAATTAAGTTGGCTCTGAAAGAGATTGTTAAAGTTCTCAATATAATGAAGTGTTTACAACAAAAAGGTCAAAGCATATTTTAATTCTCTGTACCCCATACACTCCTGCACCACTTTCTCTCTCCCTCTCCCTCCCCACCCACCTCTCTTTGTTTCTGGATGTGAGGATCAAACAGGTGGAATAGCTAACTATCACAGACCACAGGGAGCAATAATTATCTCTCTCCACAAGAAAATGCCCTGGGATTTTATATTGTAAAGGTGGATTAAGCAACAGCCTCAAAGTCCCATTTTAAAGAAAACAAAAAAGAAAAGGAAAGAAATAAAGAGGCTTCTTACTATCTGGCTTTTATAACCAAATAAAACAATTCCAAGGGAGAAGATGTTCTCTTATGTGAAGACATGGAGATATTTGGGCTTAGAATCAAATAATCTGCCATTTATTTATGGTTCATTTGCTCACTCATTCCTTTCTTTCACAAAAATTGGTGACAATCATGTGATAATACTAATCACAGTCATCAAACACTGAGTGCACCTATTGCCTGCCCTCCAGTGGCTCAGACTCCAGCAGGAGAGAAGACCACCTAATGCAAACTCATTGTGGGTGGTAGATTATACGACTGGGAGGACTAGGGATCAGTTTCAGATGAGTTGCCCAAAGAATGTGTGTCATCAGTCCTTCTCAGTTGCCATGGTGTGATTTTGGACAAGTTCATCACACTCTAAAATGGTATTGATGTCAACTGTGCTGATGATAGCCTAGGGCCTGTGGGAAACAGGATCTCAGCTTTAAATGGGGACTCTACCACACCTCATAATCAATCCAATAACATGATAGGTTTTGAAAACTATGATATGCCAAGTAAGCTTAGGGAGGTAATAATGATCTTACTGTTGTCACTGCTGCTTTTATTTATTTACAAATTACTATTCTGAAACAATAACAATAGGATTTTTTTTTCATAATGTCCTTACAGCAGAGACAAAGTCTCTTCTTTCTCTCACCCAGTTTTCAGGGTGGTTTCTGTGATGGATAGCATTGTTCTCACTTTCCAGCATAACCAAAGGATTGGAAGGGATATGTTCCAGACAGCTATCCATGTTGGTCCTCATCTCAATGGCATGAAGGTGCATGTATGTAAATATCTGATTGAAGAGGTGAAAACAGAACTTTCCTAGCATCTGTTGTAACAATGAGCCGTTTCCTGAGAGTTGCTGCCAAACCATTGCAATGAAAGCCATCAGTGACAGTCATCGTACAGGGAGATGTGCTTGTGCAATGACCACTTTACTGCTCAGTTACTGAGAGTAACCCATAATTTCTAAAGGAACTAGTAAGACCACACCCAAAGTGAACACATTTGTTATTCTATGATGTTTCATTGATTTTTTTCTATCCCTCATCTTTATGGAGACATTTGAGCACTGTTGTCTTAATTCCTGGCAAGTCCTAAGTAATAGGTAGCTTTGAGTTACTATGATGGAATACCTGGAACAACTAATTTCAAAAGAGAAGAAGTTAATTTAGTTCACAGTTTTGGAGGTTCTAAGGCATGATTCCTGCAATGGCTCAGTTTTGGAAAGGCTGCAAATGGTTTAAGTCATGGGGTGGGAGCACGTACAGGAGCATGCAAGAGATTCCATAACCAATTGGACCAGAGAGAAAACAGGTGAGGCCAGATTCTGACTTTTCTAACAACCCTCTCTGAAGAACTGCTTTCAGCGGTCATGTCACTAGTGGCCCAAATACCTCCCCTAGATTCCACAGCACTTCCCAAGAGTGCTACCTGGGGACCATGCTATTATTTATAATAGACCCATGAGAGTCACTCAGACTACACCCAAACCATAACATCTGAGACACCATGCTTGATTTTTCAGAATTAACGCTCCATGGGGAGGCCACTGTGGGCCAATGCAACTTACCTAAGGCAGTGTATAGATGGAAGCTTCGGGAATTCCTTTCCCTCACTGGAAAGTACTGTGCCTTTAGCCAGGTAAAGGCTCAGTCAGATCAGGGACACATGCTGGCACTGGTTAATTACAGGGTGGCTGTAGCAGGAAACCTTGCATTGAATAGTACAGAAAGTGAATGAAGGTTATTTTTCTGTGTGTTGTTTTTACCCCATTCCCTCATGGCTATTTTGTGCCCTTTCCATCTTCTTTCTCCATGGGAAAGATTGTATTTTGCTTAAGTATCTAAGTACAACCTCTAGGATCAGACCCACATTGCTCCATGGGACCATTCTCTTTCTTTTGGTCTCTTTTTCCAGAAATAGTTAATGTAATCCTTTTTCTTGGGCCCCAAGCAGAGGTCAGTGTCAAATTCTGTCTTTTTCATCTCTTGTCTAATCCAACATGACTGATTCCTTGTAAATTTCACTTCTCATTTTCAGCTCTTTTTCTAAGCATCCATCACCTTTCCTTTCACCCGATTCCCCGGTATATCTGCAGCCTGTTTTTCTGTATGTTTTCTTTGTTATTGTTTTCAGTTAAGATATTCATATTCATATTATACTCTCTGTTAGAGGTTGCCTAGACAGTGGTGAACAAGAGAAACTTGGTCCCTGCCCTCCTGGAGCCAGATAGGAAATAAACAATAGAACAAATACATATGTAAATGGTGAGTGCTATCAAAGAAAAGACAGCATATAATAAACATGACAAGATGAAAGCTTAATTTAGATTTGTAGGGTCAGAGAAAGCCTCTCCCAAGGGATGAGATTCAGGCTTCTGGAATAGCATCTTCAAAGTCCCTAAAAGAGAAGAACGCTTGACATCTTTCCATAAATGAATAAATCTAACATAGCTTGCTGGTGGCATGAGAAGGAGCAAGTCAGAAGGTGAAGCTAGGTGAATTTCAATGGCAAGGCCAGGTTGTTCAAAGCACCTAAACTCCTGGTAAAGAGAGCAGCTTTTGTTCTAAAAGCAATGGGAAGCTGTTATGGGGTGCAATCTAAGTAGTGACATTCCAGGGACATGTGAGGACCCTGCCAGGTTGCCCAGGTTTGCATTGAAGCTCTGTATGTACAAGTTGCATAACCATGAGCAAGTTAATCAAATTCTCTGTGCTTCAGTTCTTCTCAAATAAATTGAGATGATAGAGAATCTATAATGTTGTTCTATAAGTTAATAGGAAAAAATGTTTTCAGTCAAGTGCCTATTTATAGAAAGTGTTGTGTGTTATTTATCATGATGATGATAATGACAATGATAGTGATGACATTGGCTATTCAAAGAGATTTCAGTATCTTGTATTTATAAGTGAATTTGAAAGAACAGGTCTATCAGGTAAAGAGGAGAAGTGAACAGCTACTTGATAGGAGAGCTGTTTGTTTATTTTTTACTAGTCCTGTAGACAGATTATCCTAGATCTGGGTGGCAGTGAAAGACAGTAGAGAAGTGAATAGATTAGAAATATATTTGGGAGGAAGAATCAATAGACTTGGTGATGGATTGAATAGGGGGTTGAGGGTGAGAGAGATGTCAAGGAAGATTTCCATTTTTTTTGGCAAGGTTAACTGGATGAATAGAGTTAGAGCAGGAAGGAGGAAGGTAGATTTTTAGGGAAAAGAGCAAGAGTTCAGGATTGAAAAGCTTGTTGGACATACTGATCAGGAGCACAAAAAGTAAGTTTTGATCCAGGAAATATACTTGGTACTTTTCATCAATGCAGGTTTGGGCATAATTGAAAGAGAAGAGGGCCCAAGACTAAGTTCTAAAATACTTGAATATTAAGGAGCCGAGCACACTACCATGTAAAAGAGAGGCATCTTTTTTTGGTTATCTGCGCATAGGCATATAAAAATGTTATTGAGAGTATATATAATTTGTTACACACATTAGGTAAGTATACCAAGTATATATACCAGTTTACAATGTTCCACAACTCTTTGTTAACATAAGGTGATATGTTTCTACAATGACTCTATTTGATAGCCAGATAAGGACTACTGTTCCCATTTCACAGATGTGATAATGGAACAAAGTTGTATGATTTGTCCGCAATTACTAAAAACTGAATTATTTGTATATTCACAAAGTGCTTTTTGCTAACAACTGAAAAGACTTATTCATAAAACAAGCAATTCTTTCATGTGCCCATTCATTAACTGGGTGCATATTTTTGCTTATGATGAAGAAATGTAGGTCCAAAGAAGTTGCCCACAATATGACTTGAGCCAAACATTAGAATTTTTATCACTAATGTGCATATTAAATTTGGGGTGCAACGTTCATAGCACAGTAGATGCCAGAGTGCATACCCCCAGTTAACAGGGAAGTTCGGAGTTTTATTCCAGCCTGAATCACTGATTGTCAGTGTGGTGCTCAGAGAGACAGCATCAGAATCACTTAAAATTTTGTCATAAATGCAAATTCCTAGGCCTTACTTTGGACCTACTGATTCTGAAATTCTAGTATGTGGCCCAGTCTGAGTTTGCATGTCTCCCAGTGAGTGTGTTTCTCCCTGAGGCTATAGTGTAGACTAGTCTAGACTTGAACTTTCTGTACTTTATACTGCCTGCTTCCTCTCCCATTACAGACTTAATCCCAATCCCCACATACACTGAGAAGAGCATAGAGTTTAAAAGACTTTAAGATTTCTCTGTGTAGCTCTAAGTGGTGAGAAATTAATTTCGAAGAATGATAAGTAATCATTATTTCTGTAAGATGTGAACTATATTCAGTTCAGCAGACATTGCTTCAGTGCCTACTATGCTTGCCTCTGGTGACTGGATAAAAAAAGCCCTACATGGCACAACCTAAGTCCACAAATTATAGTAACCTATACTTATATCATAATAATTTTCTGTTCCCTAATGAGTCTTTTTCATAGTGATCTCTAAGTCCTTCTAAAATATTAATATTCCCGTGGAGCACAAAAGGTAAATGTTATTATCTTTACCTGCCAGGTAGGTAAGAAAAGGTAAAGGGAACCACACTGGGAAATGCCAGATGTCAGAATCAAAGCTATTCATTTTCCTTAGAAGTGACAGTGAAATTGCTTACTTTATTTGAGTTATCCAAAAGATATCTATGATGTTAATATCATTCCCCCCTTCCTTTTCATTTTAGTTATTACCTTAGATTTGTACCATTGTGTGCAATTTTAAATTAATTATTATACTCTAATGCCTAATTTTGGCTAGCACTTTAATTATAAAGTCATTTTAGCTTTTTGATGAGTTACAGCTGAAGTAATGAACAGTATTTACTTTTATTAATGACAATTTTCATTACTCTTCCCTTCCACGACAACCACATAGTGAAAGTTTCAAAGCCAGAAAAAAAAAATCCAATAAAGGGAAAACTCTACAAGCCCTGATGGTCTGTAAGGAGAGCAGTTGGAGGTAAAACAGGATGAATTGTGAGATGAAGGGGGATAGGGCGTGGGTAGAGAGAACTTCCTAGGCTGTTTCCAGTGTTTACATCCTCTCTCGTTGTCCAGGTAAGCAAAGAATGCCACCCCATGTCCAGCTCTATCAGAAAGTGGAAATTCAAGCCTGGGTTCTGTGTTTGGACAACTCTAAAGTCCTTCTATGAATTTTTTTTTAATGTCTGTTAATAAATCAGTGGTGCATACCTGTAATCCCAGCAACTCAGGAGGCTGAGGCAGGAAGATTAGAAGTTTGAGGCCAGTCACACAGTCACAGCACCTTAGCAAGACCCTATCTCAAAAGAAAAAATAAAAAGTGCCGGAGATGTAGTTCACTGGTAAAACACCCTTGGGTTCAATCCCCAGTACCAAAATAAATAAATTAATTAATAAAAAGTTGAACAATTCACTGCACCATTTATATGATCATCTGTATGTCTGGATGATTTAGATCTGAGCTCCTCAACTGTAGGCTGAGATCTCTCAATCTACAGAGTTGTTTGTTTTTGTCCTCCCCCCCCCCCCGTCCCACACACAAGATTAGAATCATCTACAGAGATTTCTTTTAAGATATCCCTGCCTGCCTTGTATTTTTCAGAAGCCTAAACCCTAGCAGTCTGGGACAAGCTTAGTCATGTGCATGCTGCAAAGGCTCCATATAATTCTGCTGTAGTCAGACAGAAGGATATTAGAATATTGGAAAATCTTTGCTGTTTGGTCACTTAAAAATATTTTGTATTCTATAGATAACTGTGGTTGCTGTTTTGTACTTAGTAGAAAACATTACATTATATCTGTTTTCTATTTTTTTACCTCAATTGTCCTGGTTAAATGAAGAAAACAAATATTTGCTATTGCTTTATGGAAAACATTTGTAAACTTTCTCTTTC
>JAQQSJ010002910.1:0-12187 GCA_028644305.1 Xerus rutilus
GTTCTTGATTGTTTCCTTTGCTGTGAAGAAGCTTTTTAGTTTGATACCATCCCATTTATTGATTCTTTTGATTTTACTTCTTGTGCTTTAGGAGTCTTATTGAGAAAATCTGTTCCTGAGCTGATATGATAGAGCCTACTTTTGGGCCTACTTTTTCTTCTATTAGGCTCAGGGTCTCTGGTCTAATGCCTAGGTCCTTGATCCATTTTGAGTTGAGTTTTGTGCAGGGTGAGAGATAGAGGTGCAATTTTAACCTACTACATATGGAGTTCCAGTTTTCCCAGCACCATTTGTTGTAGAGAGCGGTGGCACAGAATGGGAGAGCAGTGTCTGAGACTGAGGTCTCTGATGACCTCATGGCTGCTTGGTGCCTGTGCAAAGGTGCAGGATGCCTAGTGGCTGTGGTAATGGCTTCCATAAGGAAGCTCTGTGCTAGAGTCTTACAAGCCTCTTCCTTGATTTCAGACACACAGCTCCCGGGAATAGAGGAACTCTCTTGCTAGACAACCACTGTTTCACCAAGCTCCCCGACTGTTTCACCAAGCTCCACTGCTCCAGGACCTGCCTGCCTAACAGTAACTTTAAACAATGGACTTTCTTGAGAGAAAGCTCCTAACATTGCACATTGCAACTGTAGAATTTAACTGTGGAATAAGCTGCATAATGTTGCTAGCTCTGTAACTTTCCTGAATACAAAAATAATACTTGCATAGTCTTTAATCTGATGAGATATATAAAAAGATTGGGGGCGTAACCCTTTACACCTACTTCATCATCAGAGAGCAGCGCTTCACCTGCCCCAGCTGTTATCTTCAAAATCTGCGTCGGTGAGTATTTTTCTCATCCCCTTCTACCCTCACAGGAACCTGCTAGATTGGCCACACTAGTTGAGGCAATTTGTTGAAGAGGCTATCTTTTCTCCAATGTGTGTTTTTGGCAACTTTCTATGAGATAACCATATTTATGTGGGTTTGTCTCTGTGTCTTCTATTCTATACCATTGGTCTTCATGTCTGTTTTGGTGCTAATCCCATGCTGTTTTTGTTATTATTGCTCTGTAGTATAGTTTAATGTCTGGTATTGTGATGCCTCCTGCTTCATTCTTCTTGCTAAGGATTGCTTTGGTTATTCTGGGTCTCTTCTTTTTCCAAATAAATTTCATAATTGCTTTTTCTATTTCTATGAAGAATGTCATCAGAATTTTAATAGGAATTGCATTAAATTTGTATAGCACTTCTGGTAATATGGCGATTTTGACAATATTAATTCTTCCTATCCAAGAACGTGGGAGATCTTTCCACTTTCTGAGATCTTCAATTTCTTTCTTCAGTGTTCCATAGTTTTCATTGTAGAGGTCTTTCACCTCTTTTGTTAAATTGAATCCCAAGTATTATTTTTTTAAGGCTATTGTGAATAGGGTAGTTTTCCTAATTATTGCTTCAGCTGATTTGTCATTGGTGTATAGGAACACAACTGATTTATGGGTGTTGATTTTATATTCTTATGCTTTGCTGAATTTGTTTATGAGTTCAAGAAGCTTTTCTTTTTGGAGATTTTGGGGTCTTTAAAATATAGAATCATGTCTTTGGCAAGTAGTGATAGTTTGAGTTCTTCTTTTCCTATTCATATCTCTTTAATTTTGTCTTTCTTTTGTCTAATTGCTCTGGCTAGCATTTCAAGAATTATGTTGAATAGAAGTGTGAAAGAGGGAATCCCTTTTTTGTTCATTTTTAGAGGGCATATTTCCAATTGTTCTCCATTTAGAATGATGTTGGCTTCTCTCTCTCTCCATATATATATATACATATATGTGAATTATAATATTTATAATATTTATAATATATATGAAAAAATGTTCAACATCTCTAGCAATTAGAGAAATACAAATTAAAACTACACTGAGATTTCATCTCACTCCAATCAGAAAGGCAATTATCAAGAAAAAATAACAATAATAACAAAAGTAACAAATGTTGGCAAGGATGTGGGGAAAACGGTACCCTCATACATTACTTATGGGACTGCAAATTGATACAACCACTCTGGAAAGCAGTATAGAGATTCCCCAGGAAATTTGGAATGGTACCACCATTTGACCTAGTTATCCCACTCCTCAGTTTATACCCAAAGGACTTGAAATCAGCATACTACAGTGACGCAGCCACATTGATGTTTAAAGCAGCACAATTCACAACAGTGAAGTTATAGAACCAACCCAGGTGCACTTTAACAGATGATGAATCAAGAAAATGTGGTATACACACAATTGAATATTACTCAGCCATAAAGAAGAATGGAATTAAGGCATTTGCTGGTAAATGGATGGAACTGGAGAATATCATGCTAAGTGAAATAAGCCAATCCCAAAAAACCAAAGGCCAAATGTTCTCTCTGATATAGAGATGCTAACCCATAACAAAGGAGGATTGGGGTAAGTATAGAAGTTCTTTGGATTAGACAAAGGGGAATATAGGGAAGGGAAAGGGGATGGGAATAGGAAGATAGTAGAATGAATTGGATATAACTTTCCTATACTCATATGTGAATACACAACCAGTGTAATGCCACATCATGTTCAACCACAAGAATGGGATCAAAATTGTAATGGGTTGCACCCCATGTATGTATAATATGCCAAATACACCCTACTGTCATGCATATCTAAAAACAACAATTTTTAAAAACCTAAATGAATGCTGTTTAAGGGATACATCAAAATATAAAAACAGAAAAATTGCAAACAAATGTATTATTAAAGATAAAGAGTGACATTGATGATTAAAAGTCCAGTGCCCCTTATGGATATAAAAATTCATAATGAATTTCACCAGAAATATGTCATTCTCTAAGTAATAGATATAAATATAGAAACCATAAAATCAGTAAGAATTAAAATAATTTGAACAAGAATTTATAGAGAAAAATACAACTACAAAATTCATATTTTCAAGTGCACAAAGAATATTAAGAAAAATTGACCATATGCTAAGCAATGCAACAAATCTCAACAAATTCCCAAGAGTGAAATTATATAAACCATTTTTATAATTAAACATCAGTGACAAATGTTAACTAGAACATTTCTATGTGACTTCACCAGCGAGTTCTAACCAAGATTCAAGAAAGAAATAATTCCAATAATTTTCCATGTACAAAGAAAAAGGAAAAAGTCTCCAGCTTAACTTAGAATTTTTTTTTTTTTTTTTGGTGGTGCTGGGGATTGAACCCAGAGCATTGTGCATACAAGGCAAGTACTCTACCAACTGAGCTATACTCCCAGCCCCCTAATTTATAATCTTAATCAGTATGTTAGTCACCTTTCTGTTCTTGTGATAAAAATACCTAAGAAAATCAACATAAAGAAGAAAAGGTTTATTTTGCCTTATGGTTTTGGAGATTCCAGTCCATGGTCATTTGATCATGTTGCTTTGGGCCTTTGGTGGCACAGAACGTCCTGGCAAGAATGCATTTCAAAGATCTTTTCAGTACATGGTAACCAGGAAGCAAAGACGGAGAGGAATGGGCTGGGGTTCCAGCATCCGCTTAAAGGAAATGCACCCAATGGCAGGTCTTCCTTCTAGATGGCTAGGCCCCATCTGTAAAGTGTTCCACCAGCTTCCAACAGTGCCACAGGCTGGCAATGAAGCCTTTAGCATATTGGTGTTTGGGGGACATGTAAGATCCAAGTTATAATAATCTGAAACCCACAAGGATAATAAAGTTTCAAGCCAATTCTACTTATATAAATATTAACAACAAAATTTACACATATATTAAAATTAGAGTGATCATGATTTAGATTTCCACCACAATCTTCACCCATAAATGCAATATTGGTTTAATATTAGAAATCAGTTAATCAATTAAATCAATTAACATATCCCATTGATGGATTAAAGGATGAAACCTATAAAATCCTCTAGAAATGCAAAAAAATCAATATCAACTTATGGTTAAAACAAGCAAACACACAAAACTGCTTTGGCAATCTAGGAATACAAAATAACTTCACTTAACACCATCAAAAGTTATCTATAGGGACACAGGCTATAGCTCAGTGACAGAGCACTTGCCTAGCACATGTGAGGCACTGGGTTTGATCCTTAGCACCACATAAAAATAAAAAAAAATAAAGGCATGCTGTCCATCTGCAACTACAAAAAAAATTTTAAATTATCTACAAATATTTTAAAATATGGTCAAAGCTTTCTCTTTGAAATCAGGAATAAGATAATGATGGCTGCCCTTTCCATTTCTATTTAGCACTGAGAGAGAGAAATGGCCTAAGAATTAGAAAGTGTATTATATTTATCACTTCATTATGAATCATAGTTAAGTGATTTAAAACAACATTTTATACCTCACCTTTTCTGTGCATCAGGAATCCAGGCACAGCTTAGCTGAGCCTTCTGGCTGAAGGTTTTTTCAAAAGGCTGCAGTCAAGCTGTCAGCAAGGGTTAGTCACCTAAAGCTTCAACTAAGGGTGGACCCACTTCCAAGATCACTCACAGAGCTATTAGCAGACCCACGTCTTCACTGGCTATTGATCAGAGGCATTAATTCTTTGCCTGATGGCCTTTTGGTCAATGACTCCCAACATGACAGATGGCTTTTCTCACAACAAGCCAGGGGGCAAGCAAGGTGAAAGCCAAGGTCTTTATAGAACCTAATCTCAGAATTGATATTCCATCACTTTCTATTGGTTAGAAGTGTCACTTGGTCCAACCGACAGTTAAGGAAAGAAAGGGGATTACCCAGGGCATCAAATATCAGAAAGCAGGGATCACTGGGAACATTCAGATTCTGTCTCCCACAGAAAGGAAGAATAAAAACTATCAGTGCCCATATGTAACAAATGTAGACAATTAAGCACAAAAGTCACACTACATATTTATAGTCAATAAGAAAGTCTAGCAAAAGATTCAGTAAACAAATACCAGTTTTACTTAACAACAAAAAAACTAATAATCCATCAATAAATGGGCAAAAGAACTGAGCAGTTACTTCACAGAAGAAGAAATACCATCAGTCAACAAATATATGAAAACAATGTTCAACATCTCTAGCAATTAGAGAGATTGCAAATTAAAACTATACTGAGATTCCATCTCACTCCAGTCAGAAAGGCAATTATCAGAATACAAGTAACAGGGCTGGGGTTGTGGCTCAGTGGTTAAGCGCTTGCCTAGCATGCATGAGGCACTGGGTCCGATTCTCAGCACCACATATAAATAAATAAAATAAAGTTCCATCAACAACTAAAAAAAAAATGTTTAAAAAAAAAGAATACAATCAACAATAAATGCTAGTGAGGATGTGGGGGAAAAGGTATACTTAGACATTGCTGATAGGTCTGCAAATTGATACAACTACTCTCAAAAGCAATATGGAGATTTCTCAGAAAACTTGGAATGGAACCACAATTTGACCCAGTTATCCTACTCCTTCATATATACCCAAAGGACTTAAAATCAGCATACTACAGTAATACAGCCACATCAATGTTTATAGCAGCTCAATTCAAAATAGCTAAACTATGGAATCAACCTAGGTGCCCTTCAACAGATGAGTGGATAAAAAGAAATGTGGTATATATACAAAATGGAATATTACTCAGCCATAAAGAAGAATGGAATTATGGTATTTTCCAGTAAATGGATGAAACTGGAGAATATCATACTAAGTGAAATAAGCCAATTCTAAAAAACCATAGGCCAAATATTTTTTCTTATATGCAGATGCTAACACACAACAAATGAGGTGCACAGGAGAGAAGAAGAGAAGTTCACTGGATTAGACAGAGGGAATGAAGGGAAAGGGGATAGGAATAGAAAAGACAGCAGAATGAATCAGACATAACTTTCCTATCCTTGTATATGAATAAATGACCACTGTAACTCCACATCATGTTCAACCACAAGAATGAGATCATAATTAGAATAAATTATACTCTGTATAATATGTCAAAATATACTCTACTGTCAAGTATATCTATAAAGAATAAAAAATTTTAAAATGCCAGTTTTATGCTATATACAAGCAATGAACAGAAAAAGAAAACTATAAAACCACATCAATAATAGGATTAAATGTCAAGTCATTTATCAGTTGAGTAGTAACTACTAAAGCTAGGTAATAGGTATTATTTTCTTTATTCTTTATATATCTGAAAGTTTTGTTTTTTTTTTTTTTTTGGTACTGGAGATTGAGCTCGGGGGCACTCAACTACTGAGCCACATCCCCAGCCCTATTTTGTGTTTTATGTAGAGACAGGGTCTCATTGAGTTGCTTAGCACCTCACCATTGCTAAGGCTGGCTTTGAACTCGTGATTCTCCTGTCTCAGCCTCCCTAAGTGCTGGGATTACAGGCTTGCGCCACTGTGCCCAGGTTGAAAAGTTTTGATACTAATTTTTTTTTTGCTACTGGAGATTGAACTCAGAGGCACTCGACCACTAAGCCACATCCCCAGCCCTATTTTGTGTTTCATTTAGAGACAGAGTTTCACTGAGTTGCTTAGCACCTCACCGTTGCTGAGGCTGGCTTTGAACTCACGATTCTCCTGTCTCAGCCTCCCAAAGTGCTGGGATTATAGCGATGCACCACCATGCCCGGCTGATACTAACATTTTTTTAAAGTATCAAGTACTTAGAAGCAAATCTCACAAAAAATTTATAAGTCTTTACAGAGAAATTTAATATTTTTTCATTAGAGAGATAAACCATATCATGAACTGGAAGGCTTAATGTTGCAAAGATAGCGATGCTCTCCAAATTTATTTACACATTCAATTCAATTCAAATAAAAAATCTCAATAGTGTGTGTGTGTGTGTGTGTGTGTGTTGTAGCTGAAAAACTATTAAAATTTGTATAAAAGTGAAAAAGTTTAAAAGTATATGGACACAGTTATGTACCTAGACATTGACAATTCAGTCTGGCAATAGTATGTATTGGTGAGAATGTTCTGCAAAAGAAGTTCTTTGATAACGGAAATGTGCATTATAGTACAACTGCTTTGAAAATTGCTGTTACCTATTGTTAGCTTCATATTTAGGTGGTGATGTTCTTGATCTTTCCATAAGTATGTTAAACTTTTAAAAGAAGGAATCACAAATAAGAAAAGAAAGATAATAATCACATATATTTCCAAAGATGAGCAATAGGATATTTTGGAAAATAAACTCTACCATAAAGGGCAAATAGAGCAGAAAGTAGAATCATTCTCTGCTCTAAACAGAATGCCAAAGTTTGAGAATGAATCCTGAAACACTAAAAATAACCAGTTACATTACATGTTTGGAAAGTAAGGTGGCACTCAAACTAATAGGAATATTTTTATCCATTTTTAAACGAGGAAAATCTCTGTTAACTACAGACGCAGTCTGCTACAAGAGAACAGCAATAGATCTCAAGTGCAAGAAAAATCAGCCCAGAATATACCACAAGCCAATTAATAGGTGTTGCTCTTAGCTTTCTGGGTAATGGCTCTCAGAGGAAGCCTTCCAGATGTTTCATAATCCAAGTGCTCCACTATTTTGCAAAAGGGCGAAGTGAAGCAAAGCACAGAAACAAATAAATTGGGGCGGGGGGAGTGCTAATACAGAAGTACAAATCTCACTTATTATCTTACAGAAATAAATAACCAGTGTGAGAATATTGACAAAGGCATTTAAGGATGCTCTTTAACTAATCTAAATCCGTACCAAAAAAAAAAAAAAAGCGGAAAACACTATGTATGGTATTAAAAAAAAAACAACCAGCATTTATTTACATTCCAAAGGACAAAGAAGTAGAGAGAAGTACATTTATAAAGGAAGAAGTCAAATTTTGCTTAACCCATTTATGTTTTTCGCAAAAACATTTGTGAAAGAAATTGTGTAACAAAGACTTAATTTAGAATTACAGGTCTAAGGGTACCCAAAGAATCTGTCCAATCTTACATCTTTAAATAATTCTGAAATTATACCACTGCTGGCAAATGAAAACCTACTCCACTTTTAGGTGATGCCCACTAATAAATATGTTATAAAAGACCCAGTTTTAGTAAAATCTATCAGAGCATCCAACACATCGGCAATAAAAGACACAGCTATCAAAATATAGCACATTAAGAATATTTGTGCAACAATAAGAAGTGGGATTTACACAGGAGAAATCACAGTGGGCTCAACAGCATCTCAGTAACGGTACCCAATGTCTCTTATTCAAGTATATACACCGTTCTTAAGACCTGGTTATAACAAAGATATCAGTAACTTGAATGTACACACAATTATTTTACAAACATCATGACAACAATACAAAGATAAAAATATTTTGCCCTTAGATTTTCTGACAATTTCAAGCCTATACATTTGATTCATAATCTTTTATTGATTTGTACAACTTTAAAAATAGCAGGAATTTTATAAAAATACTGACAATGGCTCAACATTTGAAAAGTCAGATGATCTGTATGTACACTTCAGTAGTCTGTATGTTTTGCTTTTCTTTCTTCTACTATCATTCAAAACAGCCACCACCACAGAGTCCCCAAGCAGTGTTGCTGCAGAAGCATCACATTCGAAAACTTCTTGTTCTTTGAAATGGCTGGAAAGGCTTCTTCAGTGCCCACATGAGCAGCTGTGGTTTAGGTTTGGGTTTTTCAGGAAACAGAAGTGCTTCACTTTCTGGCGTTGGAAATCGTTCTTGGTAGACTTCAGGATAGGATTTCTGAAACTAAACAAGAGGTCCAATAAGAGTGAAAAAATTATAAAAGAGCCAAGGAAGTTGGGCAAATTTTAATGTCAGAGTTTGTGATCCCACACTTCCCCTGTTTGTATTTTTGTTAAATCATTTCATTTTCATGTCTATAGATCAAATTCATCTTTACTTTGATCCAATCTTTGAATAAAGTTCTCCTTTTAATCATATTTCTTAAAACTTTCCCCACTGCCAACTATAAATTGACCTCACTTAAAAAATACACACAAGCAACTCTGACTTGAAAATAACTTAAGTCCTAGGCAATTAAAGAAAAATTTGGGCCCAACTATATTTCCCTATCTTTCTGCTTCTCCAACTCAGTCCCACCAACTTTTGTCCAAATGAAAAAGCAAACATTCTGGTGTACATTGCTTTATGAAAACCTTAAAGGGAAGCAAAATATTCTTCCTTTGGTTCTTACCACTGAACTCTTCTCCACATTTACTGAGAGAAACACATTAATTGAAGCACCAATGGGTACTCTGTGTGTGATCCTATATATACTGTGTGACTAGGAATCTAGCTACGTAGTAGGATTAGGTTTTTAACAACAAATACCATTCATCCAGTCAGGGATCAATCTTTAGAATGGTCAAAGTATACTTATTCTGAGTTGAAAACTATTCTCTGAAACACTAAGCCATGCTGACTATCCTAACAGGAACTAAAAACTTGACACCTGAGGCAAAACACCAATTTGATAGTGGCAACCTACAACCAATGGCTTTTAAACTCTAGACATTTATGGCTTCAATCTGATTTAACTTTAAAAAAAAAAATAGAAAGAAATCTGTCCTCACAGTCGGCTTCTTTGAAGTCACAGTTCTGCTGGTTCACATCATGCCACACACCCCAAAAAAGGACAAACATAAGAGAATAGTTCTATAAATGAAGAGTTCAATGATGGGGAAAAATTACATCAGAGAATGCGGACCTAGGAAACTGACCACAGTTGTACAAGCAACAAAACTTCTGATATATATGAACTGAATAATATGCTATCAAAACGGCTGTGTCTCAGATGAGAGTCACACAACACTTATTGAGAGATAAAAAGAAGAAACAACCTGGGCTAGGTTTGTGGCTCAGTGGTAGAGTGCTTGCCTAACACGTGTGAGGCACTGGGTTTGCTTCTCAGCACCACATTAAAAACAAAAACAGAAAAACCAAATAAAATAAACATTATAAAAAGAATTACTTTATTAAAAAGAAAGAAGAAGAAACAATCTAAGAAGAGGAAGGAAGAAACATGATTTACAAAGAACATCCTCATTACCTGCTTCAGTTTTTTCTTCTTCTCTTTGCTGGAGAGTTTGGCATCGCTTATTACTTCCTCCAATAACGCTGCCAGGGGCTCCTGAGAGCCGTAAGCTCTTTGGTATTCAAATTCCTCAGGACTAATTTGACGACAAAATGAAGGAGCAGATAAAGTGATATCCATATCGGCACCTGGGTATTTTATCTGAGGCAAAAGGACAAAACATAGTTTAGATAAATTATGCTACCTATCCTAGTAGGAACAGTATGTCATTTCTCAATTTGATTTGGGAAAAGTATATTGAAATAAAAATATTTCCATAATTTGAGTAAAATCATTATTTGATGAATGAATTACTAAAATCATAATTTGAGTAAAATCATGTTTTGTTTTTTTATTTTTCTTTAGTTGTAGATGGACACAATATCTTTATTTAATTTATCTTTAGGTGGTGCTGAAGATTGAACCCAGTACCTCATGCATGTGAGGCAAGTGCTCTATCACTGAGCCACAATTCCAGCCCCTGGTTTTTCGTTTTTGTTTTTGTTTTTGGATCTGTGATTGAACCCAATGGCACTTAACCACTGAGTCATATTCCCAGCCTTTTTTATATTTTTTATTTTGAGATAGGATCTTTCTAACTTGCTGAGTCTGGCTTCAAACTTGCAATCCACCTGCCTCAGTTTTCCAAGTCCCTGGGATTATAGGCACATGCCACCATGTATAGCCAAGATCCATCTTAATAAACAACAAAAAAGTATATTTTTTTGTGTGTGCGGATGGAGGTGGGGGGAGGTTGACCGGGGATTGAACCCAGGGACGCTTAAACACTGAGCCACACCTCCAGCCTTTTTTATTTTTTATTTTGAGACAGGATCTCAGTAAGTTGCTAAGGGCCTTGTGTGTTGAGACTGGCTTTGAAATTGTGATCGTCCTGTCTCAGCCTCCCAAGCTGCCGTGATCATAGGCATGTGCCGCTGCACCTGGCATATACAAAACTGTAAGCTCCTTTTAATAAGATCTAAAATGTAAGGATAAATTAAACATAATGATTAAAACAGTTCAAAACAGGCATGAGCCTTCCTTCACCATTTCTATTCAATATAGTCCTTGGAACTCTAGCCACAGTAATTAGACAAAAGAAAGAAATTAAAAGATACCAATAGGAAAAGAGCTCAAACTACCCTATTTGCAGAGGACATGATTCTATATTTACAAGACCCAAAAAACTTCACCAGAAAATTTCTAGAACTAATAAATAAATTCAGCAAAGTAGAAAGATACAAAATCAACACCCATAAATCAATTGCATTCCTATATATCAGTGATGAATCAGCTGAAAGAGAAATTAGGAAAACTATCCTATTCACAATAGCCTTAAAAAAAAACCTGGGGAATCAATCTAACAAAAGAAGTGAAAGACCTCTACAATGAAAACTACAGAACACTGAAGAAAGAAATTGAAGACCTCAGAAGATGGAAAGATGCTCTTGGAAAGATGCTCCCATGCTCTTGGATAGGCGGAATCAATATTGTCAAAATTGCCATACTACCAAAAGTATTATACAAATTTAATGCAACTCCTATTAAAATTCCAGTGACATTCTTCATAGAAATAGAAAAAGCAATCATGAAATTCATTTGGAAAAAGAAGAGACCCAGAATAACCGAAGCAATCCTTAGCAAGAAGATTGAAGCAGGAGGCATCACAATACCAGACCTTAAACTATACTACACAGCAATAGTAACAAAAACAGCATGGTATTGGCACCAAAACAGACATGAAGACCAATGGTATAGAATAGAAGACACAGAGACAAACCCACCTAAATACGGTTCTCATACTAGACAAAGGTGCCAAAAACATACATTGGAGAAAAGATAGCCTCTTCAACAAATGGTGATGGGAAAACTGAAAATCAATATGTAGTAGATTGAAATTGCACCTCTATCTCTCACCCTGCACAAAACTCAACTCAAAATGGATCAAGGACCTAGGCATTAGACCAGAGACCCTGAGCCTAATAGAAGAAAAAGTAGGCCCAAAAGTAGGCTCTATCATATCAGCTCAGGAACAGATTTTCTCAATAAGACTCCTAAAGCACAAGAAGTAAAATCAAAAGAATCAATAAATGGGATGGTATCAAACTAAAAAGCTTCTTCACAGCAAAGGAAACAATCAAGAAC
>JAQQSJ010002912.1:0-12185 GCA_028644305.1 Xerus rutilus
ATCCTCCTGTCTCAGCCTCCAAGCTGCTAGGATTACAGGTGTGTGCCGCCGCAGCTGGCTTCACAAGAGTTTTTTGAATTCTACAAGTAAAACAAAGAAAGAACTAACAAACAGGGAGGTAATATTTCAATATTCTTAAAATAGTTGTACCATCCTTTGCTTGTTGATCTCAGGAGAATAAACATAGCCGACCAGAAAAAAAAGGAGATAGATACTAACAAGGTACAGAAAAGTCCACATCTGGATGAGCTGAGTCTTGAAAGTGGGCTTCTAAGTCACAGGACAGGATGAAATTTCCACATATGCATCCTACTCCTGATCATGCTGTTCTGATGGCATATAAGCTATTGTCTTCATCAGTAAATTTACTGGACAAATGATTACAGGCTATGCAACTTGACATGCACAACTGAATGAGTACATATATCTCTTCCTTAGCATATTATAAGTTACTACAACTTGAGTTGGGGATTACTTGCAGACTGTAGAAATCACATCTGTCCAATCTGTGAATGCCAAAAGTCTACTGTCCCTCTTTCCAGAGTGGGTACAGGACCAGCCCTGAGGTAGAGAGCTAAACAATAAACATTTATTGAGCCATAAATGTTAAGCATTATTTAATGAGCTTTATACTTATTAGCTCATTTAATTCTCACAGCAAGTCTCTGAAGTAGAGTTATATCCACAAGCATCTCCATTTTACAGATGAAAACACCAACTGGGCCGGGCCTGGTGGCACACGCCTGTAATCCCAGCACTTTGGGAGGCTGAGACAGGAGAATCGTGAGTTCAAAGCCAGCCTCAGCAATGGCGAGGCACTAAGCAAATCAGTGAGACCATGTATAAAACACAAAATAGGGCTCGGGATATGACTCAATGGTGGAGTATCCCTGAGTTAAATCCCAAGTACCAAAAACAAACAAACAAACAAAAAACACCAACTGGTACATGTTGAGGTGAATTCAATCCCAGGTACACTGGCTATCTGTGTTCTTGTCAGATGCTGTAATGCCTCTTATGTGGAAAGGAGCAATAAAGTTAAAGCGGAAAAGCAAAACAGAATGATCAGCTAGGCACCTCTGAAACCAGACAAAAACAAGCATAACAGAAAGCACCCAGACAGAACCTCAAAGAGCACCATGGAGAGGTGAAGGGAAAGCAGAAAACACCTACCCTTCACAAGTAATGGACTTAAGTGACACTGGCCAGTTGCATGGGGAACAGAACCTTGGGGCTTCATCCACACCTGCTCAAAAAATTCTCTCTTATGACTTACTCCACTGTGTCCCCTAAGGCATCAGTCTCTAGGTTCTCACTCCAACTGACCCTGAAGAATTCAAGAACTGTCAGATCCACCACACTGGAGGAAAAGCTCCACCCACAAGAAATTCTCTGCCTGCCTCCAAAAGCATACAGTCTAGAGGTCATTCTGAGTTCCCCTCTATACCTCCTTCAATTTCATCCTCAATATCAAATCCTTCCCAAATCCTATCAATATTATCTTCTAAATACATCTATAATCCATGAGCTTCTTTTATGTCCACCAGCACCATTCTATTCCAAGCATTCTCATCTCTTTCCTAGACCACTGCAATGGCTTTCCAACTGGTCTACTTGCATCTGTTCTCTCTCTAATCCATTCTTTCTCTTCAGGCAGGAGCAATTTTTTTGAAACGATCTGCTTTGGCTTATTCATGGGATGAGACACTGTCTCGACATGGCCTCTAAGGCCCTACACAACCTGGCCTATACTAACCTGCCCAATCTGGTCTCCTACTATTGCCTTCATCTCTGTTTTGGCCTCCCACATCTGCCTTGTGCTCTTCCAAACTGAGTTATTTCCACAGGCAGTTCCTTCTACTTGGAATGCCTTCCTATCTCTCTTTGCCCTGTGAATTTTTTGTTTGTGGTAACAAGGGTTGAACCCAGGGTCTTTTTTTTTTTTTTTTATAAAATATATTTTTTTTTTTAGTTGTTGATGGATCTTTCTTTTATTCATTTATTACTTATATGTGGTGCTGAGGATCGAACCCAGTGCCTCATGCATGCTAGGCAAGCGCTCTACCACTGAGCTACAGCCCCAGTCCCTGAACCCAGGGTCTTACCCACGCTAGGCAAATGCTTTGCCACTGAGCTACATCCTCAGCCCTTGTCCTGTGAATTTTTTGTGTAGCCATCAGATCTCAGGCCAAGAATCATTTCCTTAAGACAATTACCAGATTTTAAATGGCCTCATGGGTTTCTCTCTTGTAACATCTGTCACAATTTTAATGTCATATTTTTTATAATGTCATATTTGTTGAAGTAATTATTTAAGTCTATCTCCTCACCATCTATAAGCCCTTGAGAGGCAGATATTTGTCCCTCGAATCTAATACAGGTCTTGCACTCACTAAGTACTCAATTTTTTTGTTAAGGGTTAGGGATGTAGCTCAATGGCAGAGCGCTTGCTTAGCATGCACCCAGCCCTGGTTCAATCCCCCATACTGAAAAACAAACAAAAAAGATTTTGATGAAGCATTTAATTAATAATAATTTTAAGTAATGAGAGGTTTTATTTATTTATTTTATGGTACACATTGTAATCTACTAGAGAAAAACAGCATTCCCTTAAAGACTGCCATGCTATCCAAAAAGAACTGCATCAGGGCAATGGCCGTGGGTCTCACAGCCAATTTGCCCAGCAGCCAATGAAATGATTCAACCAAGTGCCTCTGTAGTACCCTTGTTTTTAGAAGTGGTAGAAACTTCTTAACCATCACTTAGTTTCCAAAAGGGGACCAGAATTCCCCCCCTTATGTCTTTGTTCCTTCTATCCTGCTATTCTTCAACTCTGTCGCTCCCTGCCAACTGCCTAATCAGCAAATGGGGGCAAATCTTATTTCTGCAGCTATGAAAAGTGATATAAAATTCCATGCCAACCTCATTAACTATCATGTGTAGGGAAATGTGTAGGGAAAAAAAGGAAGAAAAGGTATGGTTATTTAATAAACGAGAAGAACTGGTTTTACTGGTTAGATGAACAGACTTCTCAGATACTAACTCATTTGAAAGCTACACAAATTTTCAACAAATGTGTCAGTTAAAAATGGACTATGTGCTGTGTATGGCACCTCTTGCCATTCAATTTAGTTTTCACAAAGCTTTATATTATGGCACAAAAGAAAGGGAAAATCTGCTGGTGCCATAGCATGTCCAAGTTTTAAAAACTAGGATGTCTCAGGATCCTAAATTCAATTAGCATAGAGGCATGATGCAAATGAAGAGTAGTTCTTCAGAGGGACAGGATCAGGGCTAGGTTTTTGTTATTAATTTTGTATTTCCATCTTTACCTAAATGTTATGGCTACTCTTTTTATTTGCTTGTTTTACTTTAAAAAGAGGATAAGAGCATGAAAAATAAGTCTTTCAATTTCCTTAAGCGTTACCGCATAGATCAAAAGGCGCTGACTCCATCTGTTCTGGCTCCCACTGTGAATATCAACAATTCCCAGGATGCACAGTTACTACTATCCCCATGACATCTAAGAACCCTATCCATGCTGAGCCAGAAGCTTTCCCCTTTTAGCAATGTCTATGCCAGACAATGTATCAAAGTTTATCATCCATTCTTCAACAAGTTTATGGTCCAAATAAGACACACCTACTGGAACCCACATCATACAGCTGGCCCAGCAATGAAAAAGTTGTCAATCTGATCTCTTTGCTTCTGTTTCTGAGATGGAGTAGCTCAAATCACAGGGCTACAATAAGGCTGAGTCAACACTCAAACTATATATCTAGCTCCTCCAAGAGTTGCAAAATGACCTTCATCTCTAATATATATCAATTCATTTTAACAAACAGCTCCTGAATATCCTAAATACAGGGTCCTCTGATCTCCTCACAAGGCCTGTGTTCCCTGGATGAATTCTGATCCAGGTATTTCAATACTTTTGGCTGATGACTCCGAACGGAGTCCAGATGAGTGCCAATGAAAAAGTTGTCAATCTGATCTCTTTGCTTCTCTGTTTCTGAGACGGAGTAGCTCAAATCATTCTTTACCAAGATCTGTCAACAGAGCTCTAGACCTGGATACCCTAAAAGGCTTCCCACTGCCTATACTAAAATGTCCCTCAGATCCTTAAAATCCACATTTGGAAGCCAGCTTGTCATTACCTCCATGCTCTAGTCCCTTACCAAGCCTGCTCCTATGGACTCTGGCTAGCTTACCTAATCATACCAGAAACCTGGGAGTCACTCTTAGCTATTCCCACCTCTTACATACCATGCTCTGCTTTCTTAACACCTCTAAGTCCATCCACATCTACACCTGCCTGTTGCTGCTCTCTTAACTTCAAGTCACCATCCTTTGCCACTTTACATGCTCCTGTGACTGCCAGTCTTACCACTTCTGTCTGGCCCCCATGTACTTACTAGGCCCACCCAATCTACTATCCCCAGTCCTGTCCATATAACTTCCCATTCAATCCTCTGTCCACACAATGCAATCCCTTTGTGAAGCTTTCTTGGATTGAAACTTTTTTCTGGATGCCCCAATCATACTATGTATATGCTTCCATTACAGTACTTTTTTTTTTTCACTGTAGCACAATAATCTCTTACGTAGTGTCTGGCCAAAGACACAAACTGAGGACTTAAGCTTCAACTCCTAGTATATAACTCTTGATATTTTTAATAAAAGTCCACTGAAACACAAAAAGACACATGTTTTCTTGATCCTGGTAATATTCTTTAATTCCAGACATAGTTCTTCAGAGGTAAAATAAATAGTTCAATTAAAAATTCCCAAGCTGGGACAGTGGTGCACATCTGTAATCCCAGTAGCTCGGGAGGCTGAGGCAGGAAGACCTCAATTTCAAAGGCAGTTTCAGCAACTTAGTGAGGCTCTAAGCAAGACCTTGTCTCAAAATATAAAATAAAAAGGGAGCCGGGCGCGGTGGCTCAAGCCTGTAATCCCAGCACTTAGGGAGGCTGAGACAGGAGAATTGCGAGTTCAAAGCCAACCTCAGCAATGGCGAGGTGCTAAGCAACTCAGCGAGACCCCGTCTCTACATAAAACACAAAATAGGGCTGGGGATGTGGCTTAGTAGTCGAGTGCCCCTGAGTTCAATCCCCAGTACCAAAATAAATAAATAAATAAAATAAAATAAAAAGGGCTGGGGATGTGATTCAGTGGTGAAATGCCCCTGGGTTCAATCCCTGGTGCCAAAAGTAAATAAATAAAGTCCCAAGTGCTACAGTTTAGACCTGAAATGTCCATCAAAAGCCCATGTGCTAGGGGCTGGGATTGTAGCTCAGTGGCAGAGCGCTTGCCTTGCATATGTGAGGCACTGGGTTTGATCCTCAGCACCACATACATAAAAATAAATAAATAAAGATATTGTGTCCATCTACAACTAAAAAAATATTAAAAAAAAAAAAAAGCCCATGTGTTAAAGGCTTAGTCTCCAGTTTGGTGCTATTGGGAGGTGATGGAAACTTTAAGAGGTAGGGTCTAGCTGGGTGTGGTGGCACACATCTACAATCCCAACTACTTGGGAGGCTGAGGCAGGAAGATAGCAAGTTTGTGGCCAGACTGGGCAACTTAGGGAGATCCTGTCCCCAAATAAAAACTAAAAAGGGCTGAGGATATAGTGCACCAGACCACAAAAAAAAAAAAGAAGGAAAGAAAAATGGGGTAGCCTAGTGGGAGGTCTTAGGTCACTGAAGGCATGCTCTCAAAGGGGATAGATTGTGAGATCCCAAGTCCACTCCTCTTTTCTGCATCATGGGCATGAGGTGAGCAGTTTTACCCTACCACATTTTCCTGTCACAGGCCCAAAAGCAAAAAGTCAAGCAAACAAGTATTGAACTTCCAAAACTGTGAGCCAAAATAAACCTTTTATCTTTTTAAGCTGTTAAAGTGATAGAAAGCTAACTAACACTCTACATATATGATTAGTGCCAGGTTCTACTGAACTACTGTTACATTCTTCCCTTAGCTGGCTTTCTGAAATATATTTTGGTTTCATTGATGGAGTAGGGGCATACTCAAAATCAAACTTTAACTCTGAAAACTTCTCACTGAGGATACAAGATAGAGTTGGAATGAATCCATCCTTTATCCAGTTCTAGGGAACTAGAAAGAGAAATAGGATCTGTTTCCTAAAGCTAGTTCCCAGAGCTGCTGGTTCCTAGCTTCTGGCTGGAGGAGTTAGCTCTCTCAGAGCCATCCTGACTAGGAGGCTCATTCCATAAGCCTCCCGACTCTGAAAACATGACCAGGTAAATAGCTTTGCTGCTGACCACAGCTGTATTCTCCTAACTATACACTGCCTTTGGCAGTTATAAACACCAATTACTCTGACAATAAACCAAGAGAAACAGCATCTGAAGCCAGGGAGGCAGACATGCAGTAAGACTAACTGACAATCTCTGTCTGGTCCCAAGGTAACAGACCACATACATAGACGACTATGTACCTGGTCTTTAAGGACTCTGCTGTTTAAATACTTATTATGCAAATCAGTTTTCATCCTTAAAAAGTACTCATCTCATAAGGCTATTTGGAAATTCCAGACAGCATTTACAGACCAAGTGCTGTGGTCACAAAGATATACATCTAACTAAACACACAAAAATATAATTTGTTGGAGGTTTTCCTATGCCCACTTTCACATGGTCACCTGAAAATCCTGTGAGGTATTTTCATCCCTACTTTATAGATAAGTCCAATGAAGCTCTGAAAGTTTAATATGTCCAAGGTTCATACAGCTAAATAAATGGTGAAGCCTGAACTCATTTTCAGGCATTCTGACAACAACTTTAGCACTTCTGATCCTTCAACTTTTTTTTCTGGTAACAGGGATTGAACCCAGGAACACTTAACCACTGAGCCACATCCCCAGCCCTTTTTATTTTTTATTTTGAGACACGGTCTTGTTAGTTGCTTAGGGCCTCACTAAGTTGCTGAGGCTGGCTTTGAACTTGTGATCTTCCTGTGTCAGCCTGGGATTACAAGTGTAATCCCAAGGATTACAGGTGTGGGATTACAGGTGTGTGCCACCACATTGACTTGATCCTTAATCTTTTTTTTTTTCTTGTTTTGGCTTGCCTTCCTCCCTCCCTCCTTCCTTTGTACTTCTGCCTTCTAATTCTACCTCCTACTCTGTTCTGGGCCTGCAAGCAATAAGTTCCTACCTGAATGTCATCTCTAGAAATGAAAAATATAGCAGAGACTGATATTTTCCCATCCAATTATTTATTTTCCCCTCCTAAAAGAATACATTTAAATGTCTTCAAATTATAATGTGCAGCACTTAGGCAAAAATTTCTGAATATGATAAAAAAGAAATGTGATCCATAATCAGGAGGAAAATTAATCAATAGAAATTGATAAAATAATAAATAAGACATAAAAACTGCTCACAATGGCTAGAACTAAAAGGAGTATGGCTCAGGGTTGGGCATTTTTCTTATACTTTATGTCATGTAGAGCACAACACCCCTAGATTTTACATGATCTAACAGCTAGAGGCTTCCCTTCCGAACGCTCACAAGATGCCCATAATCGGCCAAGTTCAGATTTTGTTATGCTTGTAGAAATCTGAGTGAATGTGACTACTATTCTTTTTATATTTTCAACCAGACAAAACATCCTTCAGTACTATTTTATACCCTCTGTACTACCGAAGCACAACATCTTGGGAACCTAATGGGGAAACAAGGACAATGAGGAGGAAGGATCGATGACGTTGTCTGGTGGTTTCCTCACTGCACATGCGCCTTCTCCGAAATAGTTCTTGAGGTCACAATGATCTGTGGAAAAACCTTCCCCTCCCTACAGTCCTCGCCCCCTTGTACCTGACCTTTGTGAGTTGTTGCCCTAAGCAGGTCTGGAGAGTTGATAAAAGCTGCTGGGCCCAGACATCAACCCTGCCCTGGATGGGTAGGGCTGAGGGAGAAGCCAACTCATCTGCAGAATCTGTTCTTTCCCTGTGCACCCAGAGTGGCTCCTCCTGCCTAGGAGGAACCAGTTCCACAATTCACCTATTTAAAGAGTTTAATAATACAAAGTATTAAAATGGTGTTCAATATATTCATAGAGTTGTATAACCATTACCATAATCAATTTTAGAGCATTTTCATCACCCCAAAAATATTCTGATAACTACCAATCTTAAACCTTTTTCTTCTTACAAAGTAATACCATCAAGTGTCCTTTCAACAAATTTCTAGGGTGGGGAAACCAGTAACAACTTTTGACAGTACACTACTCCAACAGCTAAGCAATACTACTTACTCAAGGGGCAATTATAAATCCTTTCTTTCACATTTAGACTTACTGTTTTGTTGTTGTTTGCCTTCGCCTTAGTTTTTTTTGCTCTCTCTCTTTTTTAAAGGAAGATAGTAACTGATCACTAGGGTGCACAATAAATCCTTCTCTGTTTTGACAATTCATCCTTTATTGAAGGCAGTAAAAGCATTTCTTATTCATATTTCTTAGCAAGAATTATTCTCACGAGGCATTTATTAAGCCTTTAAGCAATCCAAACACCATATCAAACCCTCCCTAGTAAGAAATTCAAGTCAAGAGGAGAAATGGTAAGACCCAAATGCCAGTGAAACTGCAGAACGTGTAGGTCTGACCTCACCAAACAACTTGGTTCTCTCACACTGAGTCACACCCAACAATGAACCTATACACCTGACGGAGCAAGGAGCTGCCTGTGGAAGCAAAAGGGCAGCCAGAGACACGACACAGGGGAACAACTGGGCTTCAGGCACCAGCACAGGTCACTGGTTTAACAACTAACTGCCACAGTGTTAGTAAAAGGAGTATTTCAAGACAAAGCACCTCATGCTAGAGCTGATTACTGGGGCACAGAGACTGAGACTAGAGTCAGTGATCACTCTAAAGACCTAACATAGGGGCTGGGGATTCAGCTCAGTGGTACAGCACCTGCATAGCATGTGTGCAACTGCAAAAAAAAAAATAATAACAACAAAAAAACCCTAACATATTTCACAACCTAAAATCTTCAAAACACATTTGACAGAACGAAAAAAGCCTCTGAATGATGCTTCCCCAGCTACTTTTTCAAGTTCTCTCTTGGAACAGGGCCCATGTGTCACCAAGTCAGGGCCATAGTCTTTTCAGCCCTCTCTAAAGTCATCAAAAGCCCACACTAAGTGACTGGTACCACAATCCTGGCTCCAGGGAGCTTATAGTTCTGTTGGAAAACCAAGCCCCACAGACATACATCAATTATATACAAGGAATAGAGAATAATTGCATCACTAAGAACCAGAAGTGCAGACCACTCATATACGGACCAAAAAAAAAAGGAGATGCCAGTTATGAGGACAGACAAGAATGTCAAGGCTGAAGGGGCAAAGGCCTAGATACTGCTCGGCTAGCAGCTTGTCAAACTGCTTCTCACCTCTTCTCTACATATTGTTGAGTTTTCCATGATTTCATTTGAAATAGCAGTTCTCAACAAGGGATAAGGAATCAGTTACCTGAAATTTTGAAAAAAAATGTAGATCACTACCCTAAGTGACTCCCTCCCCTATCATTTAGTTATGTCTCCTATGTAAAAATTTATTTTAATTTTTTGTATTTACTTTATGTATCTGATTCTCTAAAAGGTTCCTTGAACAAACATATTTTAAAACTCTATAAATCAGGAAATGAGACCTCAAGGTCACACAAAAATTGGCCAGAGACCAAATTTCCCAAATCCAAGCTGATGTTCTTTCAACAAAACCAGAAGCAGGCTGAGATCCTGGGTGACCCTTGAAAGCTTGTTAAGATTTGGATCAGTGGAAGAAGCGGAAGAAGCAGAGGGCTCTTAGGTGGGAAAATGACAACATAAAGAATGCAGTCAGAGCCGGGCGCGGTGGCTCACGCTTGTAATCCCAGCACTTAGGGAGGCTGAGACAGGAGAATCGCAAGTTCAAAGCCAGCCTCAGCAATGGCGAGGCACTAAGCAACTCAGTGAGACCTTGTCTCTACATAAAACACAAAATAGGGCTGGGGATGTGGCTCAGTGGTCGAGTGTCCCTGAGTTCAATCCCCAGTACCAAAAAAAAAAAAAAAAAAGAATGCACTCAGAGGGGCTGGGATTGTGGCTCGGTGGTAGAGCGCTTGCCTCGCATGTGGGAGGCACTGGGTTCGATCCTCAGCACCACATAAAAATAAATCAATAAAGATATTTAAAAAAAAAGTTTAAAAAAAAAAAAAAAGAATGCACTCAGAAGGAGCCTGGCCTTGGTGTGCAGAGGATCTCTTGAGTGGTGCAGAGACAAAGAGGTGGGAGGTGCAGAGGACAGTCAAGCTCTTGCAGCAAGTGAACTCAAAAGGGGATACTACACAGGGAGGGTGGCAATTCAAATAAACACAGATACCACAGAGAGCACCCTGGGGACTGTGACTGGTTTGGAGTATAGGTGTCTAAGGAAAGAAAGGGGCTGCTGACTTAAAATGAGGGAGGGACGCCAAGATGAATTGGAGGTATCAGCTCAGGACTTTCGATGCTGCCCAAATTTCAAGTCCTCCTAGAAGTTTTTGGGACAAAAAAAGATAACTGTTACAGAAGGACAGAAAGGAAATCATGAATCTCTTTAGTGAAAAAGAAACTGCAGTTGAGGGAGGCCCTCTGGATAGAAGGTAGTTAGTCATGGTGGGTAGGTATAGTCATTCAAGAGCAAAAGCATGCCTGTCAGGTCCTGAGCTGGGTATACATGGTTTATTTCTTCTCATTCTCAAAATAAGCCTGCATGGAAGATGCCTATGCACATTACAGGTGAGGAGAAGTTTCAGGTGAAGTTCCATGTTTAAGGTCACCATCAACTGGCTGAACCAGGACTGAAAAACTCCAGAATCAAAGGCTCTTCTGCAATATCATGGTACTTCCTTCCCATCTTCAGACTCCTGCATCTGGGAGTGCAAGAAAGGAAAATGCTCAAAGGAAATGTAGGCCAAGTCTTACCATTATCAGAACCAGACTGACATCCCAAAGAAAGGAGGAAGAGTAACTAATTATACTACAGGGCCGGGTTGTAGCTCGGTTGCAGAGCACTTGCCTGACACGGGGGAGGCCCTGGGTTTAATCTCTAGCACCACAAAAACAAAACATAAAACAAAACAAAACAATAAAACTACATGTCAGGTACTGTGTTAACGGCTTTCTGTGGATTGCCTCATGTAAGACTAATGGCAACTTTATGGGCTAGACACTACTATTACTCCCATTTCAAAGATCAGGAGACTGAGGCTCACAGAAGTTACATAACCAGCCCAAATTCACAGTTAGCAAGCAGCAGAGTTCTGATTTCAAAGACATGTTCTTAACTACTAATTATATGGTGGTGTTGGGATGTGTAAATGCCAGAGAAAAAGGTGTCAGGTGGCAGTTACAGAGCTGTCACTACCTTATAATTTAAGCTAAAGGATGTGACTAATGGCAGCAGCAGAGACACATGGTGTTGCCTTCTGTGCCTCCCCCTCCACCAACTCCCCCAGAACTGTGCTATAAACTCTAAGTTAGCCAAATAGCTGGGAAGAGCTCAATGCCTTGGAGCAAGAGAAGGACAAGAGGAAGCAGGGACAAATGAGAAGGTGTCTAAGGGACAGCTCACTAAGGGACAGACTGACCTAATGGTAAAGTAGCATGATACAGAAAAAAGGAATCCTTAAAAAATGTTTTCAGAAACATGTCCTAGAGGTGCTCCTTGGATACTATTCCTCAAGACTTCTCTCTCATTTTCATGCATGAGTACACATCTTATGTAAAGATGGGGACAGATGCTCTAACAGTCCCAACATGCCTATGAGCCTTTCAAGCTGTCCGTCTTGCCTGCCTGGTACATTAGCCCCCTCCTTCCCACACCAAATCTCACTTTAACACTGGCCTTTCCAAGTCCTACACAGCCTTCATAGAAGACCAGATTCTGCAGTGGATCCTCCTACTCCGAGCTCTGGAGCATTCTGGGTACTCCTCCCTCTTAAGTAGGCAGCTCCTACCTCCATGCATTAGACCATCTGGTGATCTATAGTCTCCGCAACAGTAATGTGAAACTCCCAAGTACACATTATTTCTTCGGATTCCTAATTTTAACCTAGTGTTTATCAAATGGTAGGTCCACAAAAATATACTCAAACAAATAATCTTCCAGTGCAAGTTATTATTAATAATAAGA
>JAQQSJ010002913.1:0-12184 GCA_028644305.1 Xerus rutilus
GAGGCATTGGCCACCTCTTTTGCCTCCCTACAATGGCAGATAACATCTATTGCCCAAGTTTCATTGCAGGACCATCAAGCCATACACCTCCTAACAGCAGACAAGGAGGAACATGCCTATTCCTGAAAGAAGAATTCTGCTGCTATATCAACAAAACTGGAATGATCAAGAAAGATAACAACACCCTTCGTCATTTAATAAAAAATAAGTCAGGTTTGATAGAAAACATCAAACTCCTTTAGGATCTGACTGATCAGATGTCAATAACCCCAAAGAGATAAGCTCATGGGTTTTCTTTTCAAAATTCCCTTGTATAGTATACTTTTCCTGGTTTGTCACCCCCTGCCATGTCTGTTCAAATTTATTCAATCTTAAATCCAGCAGGTTTCTAATCAGACATTTAATCAGCTTCTCCTCAGGGATCTTCGGATTCTCAAGGAGGACAGCAACTCGACTGCAACTGTTTCCTGAGACTCTACTCTGGCATTCCTGGCTCCTGCCTTCACATCTACACTCAGGGAACTGACCCCACCAACTGGCAATGCTATGGCTGCAAGGTACCTTTCAGACTTCTCACCTTGGGAGACCCTAACCTTTGGGGCCTGGGTGCTCTACCTTCTTCCCCTACCCCCCATTCTGCTCAACAGACGTCGCCCCAATTCCGCTCGAAGCAGCCAGAAGAGCCAACGTCGTCCACGTTCCCATCCTTATAAAATCAAAAATGGGGGAATGTAAGGTAAAAAACAGCCCTTTTGTAATTTTCACATCCCCTCTCTAAAAGCCCAAGGCAGTTCCTGCCCCAGGGGGTTCCTCTCCTGAATCTTTCACCTGGGAAACAAAGCCTAACCGCTCAGGTTAGCACATCAAAAGAAGACCGCTACTGCTTATCTGTCCCTCCGGATTTTAAAGTGACCAATCTCTGGCTCGCCACCCAGTTTGTAGTGGGCTCTATAAAATCCGTCCCGCGCGTCCCCTCTCTCTCTTTTCCTCTTTCCTTCATCTGGGCGCCCACTCCCCTGAATAAAGGATTTTCCTGGCTGCTCAGAGGTGTCTGTCTGGCTGGCCTCAACCCTAACACTTAGGACCTCACTAAATTGCTGAAGCTGCTTAAATTTGTGATCCTCCTGTCTCAGCCTCCATGGTCACTGGAATTACAGGTGTGAGCCACCATATCTGGCTTTCTTTTGTTTTTAAGTGGCTTTCTGGTCCCTATTCTATCTATCTATTTATTTATTTATTTTTGGTACTGGAGATTGAATTCAGGGACAGTCGACCACTGAGCCACATCCCCAGCCCTATTGTGTGTTTTATGTAGAGACAGGGTCTCACTGAGTTGCTTAGTGCCTCGCCATTGCTGAGGCTGGCTTTGAACTCGCGATTCTCCAGTCTGAGCCTTCCTAAGTGCTGGTGTAAGGGCAAAAAGATCACGGCAGCAGCAAACTATGCAAGTCATTGTAGGCTTTATTCAGGAGCAGGATTCATCTGTGGAGGTGGTGGACCCAGATTCCCAGTGGAAAATGAGCCCCTGAACAAAAGAAGGGACTGGATTTATATAGGCTGTTTTCGCAGGCACTTAGGAATTTTGGGTTGTTTCATCAATTAGTTTATCACTCTGGTGTGGTGATAAGCCCCTTCCTTCCTGGTTTTGCCTCAGGAAGGCAAAACCTGTTTAGAGGAGGTGTTAACTGCTGGCTTAATTAACATCAAAGAGACAGAGCTGGGAAAGGTAAGGCAGCCGCCATGATTAACATTAAAAAGACAGTGTAGGGGAAGGTAGGAGCTGCCAGCATGACCAACATCAGGAAAACATTGTTGGGGGAAATAAAGGTAATGCTTGGCCATTCTTCTTTTCCTCAGACTACATCCTTTTTCTAATTCTCATATCTATTAGCTGGGATTACAGGCTTGCGCCACCGCCCCCGGCTTGGTCCCCACTTTAGAGTTACTAAATCACACTATGGGGGGCTGGGATTGTGGCTCAGCTCAGCGGTAGAGCGCTTGCCTCGCATGCGTGAGGCCCTGGGTTCGATCCTCAGCACCACATACAAAGCAATAAAAAATGGAGACATTGTATCCATCTACAACTAAAAAAAAAAAAATTAAAAAAAAAATCACACTATGGAGTTGGACTGGAATATGAAGGCTTTTGGGTTTATTGGTGGGCAGTTAGCACTTATTGTGCCACAGAGCTCTATGTGATGCAACATATGTTCATCAGAGATAAACCTGAGATAGGTGGGGGTTATTACTTCACTTACATAGGAAGAAGTGAGGATCAGCTGTGAAGTCATTCAAGACGTTATATTCAGATGACATAAAGTTCATGTTCTTTGTATCCTCTCACCTGTCTTCTAAGCTGTAAATTCTGTTAATGCACTTCATTTTCAGCAAGGCTATACTCACTTTTACCCTCTTGTTAAGTAGAATGAGTTTAGTCTTCCCATTTTACAGCTGAGACAGAAAAGTTAATGATTTTTTTTTTTTTTTGGTCAAATACATGGCACAAGCCTGTATTGTCACAAGCCTCAGTGACAATACAGTATTGTGTATTGTCAATACAATACTGTATTGTCACAAGCCTGACCACTGAGCCACATCCCCTGCCCTGTTTTGTGTTTTATTTAGAGGCAAGGTCTCACTGAGTTGCTTAGCAAACTCGTGATTTTCCTGTCTCATCCTTCCAAAGTGCTGGGATTACAGGCATGAGCCATTGCGCCCAGCTAAAGTTAATGATCTTTAAAACAGCATAAAAGTAGAAACAAAGCTTGAGTCAATATGGGGACGTAGAACTTCTTAACATTTAAGAAAAGGTGGTATAGCTCAGTGGTACAGTGCACTTTTACTGTGTACAAGGCCCTGGGTTTCCTCACCAGCACTTCATAAACAAAACAGAATAATGGCTTGCCCAGGTGCTAGTAAATGCAAAAGCCTCCGACAAACTATTACCATAAAAGTGGGAAATAGCAGAAAGTAAAGAATGGAGACTTCAGTTTTTTGCAAAACTGAGTGTACCAGCCCAAGGAGAGCTCAGGAGATGTTTTCATTAGTGTAACAGACCACTCCAAAACGTGTGTTAAAACCACCACCATTTTATTTACTCACAGTTCTGTAATCTGGGTTGTGATCAGCCCAGCTGTTGTGCTGTACTTGTTAATGGTCCTGGCATCAACTGGGGGCTGGTTCAGCTGAAACAACCCGGTCTCTCCTTATAGTCTCAAATTCTCCCTCACCACGTGGCTTTTCATCACAATCGCTCCAGAGCATCTGGACTTCTTACACGTTTACTCAGTACTCCCAAAAGGCAAAAGTGGAAGCTACTAAGCCTTCTTAAGACTTAGGTCCAGAATTGGCACTTTCACTATATTCTGTTGATTAAAGCAAATCCAAGAGCCAGCCTAGATTCAAGGGAAAGGAACTATGCCATGTTATCTTCCATTATTCAAAGGCATAGTTCTTTGGGGCTAGTGATGCAGCATAATACCACAGAAAGTTTACTTTATTTTCTTCTTTTTTCCTTTGCATTACTGAGGAAGTTTTCTGTCTTAGTTAATAATGACTTTGGCGCAAGCCTGTAATCCTAGCCCCTCAGGAGGCTGAGACAGGAGGATCACAAGTTCAAGGCCAGGCTCAGCAATTTAGGGAGGCCCTAAGCAACTTAGCAAGACCCTCAAAATAAAAAATAAAAGGAACTGGGGGGGCTGGGATTGTAGCTCAGCGGTAGAGCGCTTGCCTCGCATGCGTGAGGCCCTGGGTTCGATCCTCAGCACCACATACAAAACAATAAAATAAAGACATTGTGTCCATCTACAACTAAAAAAATTTTAGAAAAAAAAAAAAAAAAAAAAAGGAACTGGGGATGTGACTCAGTGGTTGAGCATCCCTGGGTTTGATCCCTGGTACCAAAAACTTAAAAAACAATAATGATTTTGGTACTAGTTATTTTTTGCAGTATGTAGTTCTTGCTTCTGAAAAGGCAAAAGAAAAATTAGCCTTGGAGGTTTGACTGGTGAGGTTGATGAAGATTGTATTTAAGATATTGGTACAGAGCTGAGGTTATGGCTCAGCGGTAGCGTGCTCCCCTAGCATGCATGAGGCACTGGGTTCAATCCTCAGCACCACATAAAAATAAAATAAAAGACTTTCTGTCCACCTATAACTAAAAAATAAATATTAAAAAAAAAAAGATGTTGGTATAGCAGGGGGCCAGGTGTGGTGGCACAGGTCTGTAATCCCAGTGAGTTGGGAGGCTGAGGCAGAAGGATCCACAAGGGCTGGGATTGTAGCTCAGCGGTAGAGCGCTTGCCTTGCATGCGTGAGGTCCTGGGTTCGATCCTCAGCACCACGTACAAAGCAATAAAATAAAGACATTGTGTCCATCTACAATAAAAAAAAAGAAAAAAGAAGGATCCACAAGTTCAAGTCCAGCCTCAGCAACTTAGACCCTCAGCAGTTTTGTGAGACCCTGTCTCAAAATGAAAAATAAAAAGGGGCCAGGGATACAGCTCAGTGGGAAAGCACCTCTGGGTTTAATCCCCAGTACAAAAAAAAAAGATGTTTGCAGGGCTAAGGATGTAGCTCACTTGTAGAATGCTTAATTAGCATGTGTAAAGCTCTGGGTTATGTCCTCAGTGCCACAAAAAAAAAAAAAAAAAAAAAATTGATAAATTTCTTTAGCTTCAAAGAAAGATCCTGCTTTCCTGTAGGTCAGACCAGAGAGGCCTAACTCTGCAGTCAGGAAACTTAGGCTTTAATCCTGCACTCACTGCTTACTAACCTTGTGATTATGGGCTATTAAACTCTTCAAACCTCTGCTCGATTGCAAAACAGGATAATAATCTCAAAGGGTTGTGAGAAATCAGATAATGCATATAAAACACACTTATCATAATGTCTAAAACACAGTAAACTTCCTTTTTTCTTTTTTCTTTTTTTGGTACCAGGCATTGACCTCAGGGGTATTTGACCACTGAGCCACATCCCCAGCCCTATTTTGTGTTTTATGTAGAGACAGGGTCTCACTGAGTTGCTTAGCGCCTTGCCATTGCTGAGGCTGGCTTTGAACTTGTGATTCTCCTGTCTCAGCCTCCCTAAATGCTGAGATTACAGGCATGCGCCACTGCACCCAGCAGTAAACTTCTTTTATTCTTGCAATGCTGGGGATTAATCCAGGGCCTCATGAATGCTAAGCAATTGCTCTACCACAGAGTTTCATCCACAAACCTGCCTTATCTTATTTTTGAAGACAGGGTCTCTTGAACTTGCCAAGGCTAGCCTCAAATTTGTGATCCTGCTTCCTTAGCCTCTCAAATTACTAAAACAACGGGCATGTGCTAACATGCCCAGTCATAGTAAACTTCTAATTTTGTTATTCTTTTTTTTTTTTTTTTTGGTACTGGGGATTGAACTCAGGGGCACTCGACCCCTGAGCCACATCCCCAGCCCTATTTTGTGTTTTATGTAGAGACAAGGTCTCACTGAGTTGCTTGCTTAGCGCCTCGCCATTGCTGAGGCTGGCTTTGAACTCACGATTCTCCTGCCTCAGCCTCCCTAAGTGCTGGGATTACAGGCTTGAGCCACCGCACCTGGCTTCTTTATTTATTTTTATGTGGTGCTGAGGATTGAACCCAGTGCCTCACAAGTGCTAGGCAAGTGTTCTACCACTGAGCTACCACTCCAGCCCGTCTCCTCTCTTTTTCTTTCTCCCTCCCTCCCTCCTCTACCTTCCTTCCTCCCTTCCTCCCTCCCTCCCTTCTGACCTTCTTTCCTTAATCAAGGCAGATCTCACTATGTTGCCTAGGCTGGCCTCCAAGTTCTGAGCTGAAGTGATCCTCTTGCCTCAGACTCCCAGTAGTTGGAATACAGGTGCATGCATGCCATCAGGCCCAGCTGTTCATGTTTTCTTTTTCTTTTTTTTTTTTTTAATATTTTTTAGTTGTAGGTGGAAACAATATCTTTATTGATTTATTTTTATGTGGTGCTGAGGATCGAACCCAGTGCCTCAGGCATGCAAGGCAAGCGCTCTACCACTGAGCCACATCCCAGCCCCTATGTTTTCTTTTTTTTTTTTTGGTACTGGGGATTGAACTCAGGGGTACTCAACCACTGAGCCACATCCCCAGCCTTATTTTGTGTTTTATGTAGAGACAGGGTCTCACTGAGTTGCTTAGCACCTCGCCATTGCTGAGACTGGCTTTGAACTCACGATTCTACTGTCTCTGCCTCCCTAAGTGCTGGGATTACAGGCTTGAGCCACCATGACCAGCTTGTTTATGTTTTCTTAAAAAGCTCCATAGAACCAGGAGCAGTGGTGCATGCCTGTAATCCTAGCAACTCCAGAGGTTGGGGCAGGAAGCTTGCAAATTCAAGACCAGCCTCAGCAACTTGGCAAGACCTGTCTCAAAATAAAAAATAAAAAGGGATGATGGTGTAGTTCAGTGGTAGAGTACCCCGGGTTTAATCCCCAGTACGAAAGAAAAAGAAAGAAAGAAAGAAAGAAAGAAAGAAAGAAAGAAAGAAAGAAAGAAAGAAAGAAAGGAAGGAAGGAAGGAAGGAAGGAAGGAAGGAAGGAAGGAAGGAGAAAGAAAAAGAAAAAGAAAGGAAGGAAGGAAGGAAGGAAGAGGAAAGAAAGAAAGAAAAGAAAAGGAAAGAAAAGAAAAGGAAAAGGAAAAAGAAAGAAAGGAAGGAAAATAAAATCCACAGATATTTCATGAACCTCTGGTTGAGAAATACTGTTTTAGAGAAACCTCATGAGCTACTCCCTACCAAGTTTTGGCTTCCTGAGTGCAAGCTTAATGTCATTCATCATTGCACTCCTCCCTAGGTATTTACCCCAGGAAAGATTTGGTAAGTACACCCACACAGAATCAGACCTGTACTGGCATTAAATGGTAACATTGTTCTCCCCATTTCAGTACCCTTTCCATCACACCTCTTGCTATTGGCTATAATCCTCAGACCAGGGCCCTCCCTTTGCTCCCCACTGCTTTGACTACTGGAATCCTCCAAGGGAAAAGCAGGAGAAATGTCAGCTATATGCTTATCCATAACTAGCCTATTGCAAAAGCCCCAGAAAACCTGGCCCCAGAATCAGGCAAGTCTGGGATCTATGTGCCATCTTTCTAGGTTACTCTTCTGAGCCTTTTTCCTCACCTGCAAAATGAAAATTACAGCATTAGCCACATCTACTTCCAAAGGATAGTGTAAGGCCCAGAAGAGAAAAGAGTAATGAGGGAGCTTTGACATTGTCCACCAATATATACATATAAAGGATTACAGTAGCTGACTTCTTACTACTGGGCAAGGCTAACCATCATAATTTTTCACCTCTGCTTGTAGAATCCCAAAGGGTGAGACTTCTACCCAACTATGGAAAGACCGTTGAATTGTGCAGCATTCATTGTGTACTAAACCACATTCCATTGAGAGCCCACCAAGGGCAAGGCACTGGGGATTAAGACATGAAAATCCAGCCGGGCGCGGTGGCGCGCGCCTATAATCCCAGCACTTAGGGAGGCTCAGACAGGAGAATCGTGAGTTCAAAGCCAGCCTCAGCAACAGCGAGGCATTAAGCAACTCAGTGAGACCCTGTCTCCACATAAAACACAAAATAGGGCTGGGGATGTGGCTCAGTGGTCCAGTGCCCCTGAGTTCAATCTCTGGTACCAAAAAAAAAAAAGACATGAAAATCCAGCTTTACCCTCAGGGAGCCAACATAATAGACACAGTGTGGATCCTTTGTCCAAATTGAGAAAAAAGGGGCTGGGATTGTGGCTCAGTGGTAGAGCGCTTGCCTCGCATGCGTGAGGCACTGGGTTCGATCCTCAGCACCACATAAAGATAAATAAATGAAGATATTGTGTCCATCTACAACTAAAAAAATATTTAAAAAAAAATTGAGAAAAAACTTAGCAAACAATTTCGGACTAAAGAAGGAGACCAGTGAGTAAACTGAGCCCTAAGACATAGGCTTTAAGGGAGGGGACAGGGCACTGACAAGAGAGATGTCCTAGAGCGGGGCCCAGGCGCTGCCCCAGGGATTCCAAAACCCCTTAGTTTCCCACAACGCTTCACCTGTGTTCCTCCAGATGTCCATTTTCCCATCCCCACTGACCTCAGTTTCCCCATGCCCCCTTTTGATTTTGGTGACCCAAGGCTTCTCGGCCCCTGTCCTGCAGTCCTTTCGCTTGCCGCGTCCCTAGGGCCCCTCCCCACGCGGCCGACGTGTCCACAAAGGGTCTTCACCAGCACACTGCGCTGGACCGGAGCGGTTCATTGTCCCTAGAGGTCGCCTGCCCCTGCTGTGACCTGAGCGCAGGATTCCAGCTAAGGTCGCTGCGGCAGGCGGGCCGAGCCTTTCGTTGCTCCGCAGAGCTCCGCCCCAATTCTGTCCCCGCCTCCTCCCTCCATCCTGCAGCTCCGCCAGGACAGAGAACCTGCCCGCATCCGGGGCCCTAAGGGCACCTCTGGGTGGCTCAGGCACCGACCTGCTGGCTGTTTGCATGGCCTAGGACGACGAGCTAACAGGACAAGGCCTTCCAACAGGGCACAGCACGGAGTGAGCACTAAGTAAATGTTAGATATTATTGCATACGCCTGAAATCCTGTTCTGTCACCTGTTAGCTCTGCTGTGCATATTTCAGCTGAACACTCTGGGGGCGGGGCGGGGCGTTCCCAAAGTGTCCAAGTTTAGCGGGATGTCTAACATTAAATAGCTGACTTAAGTGTTTACTAAGGGCCAGGCCCTGTGCCTGAGGCTTACAAGTGTTATCTTTTCTAATTTTCACAAAACCACTAGAGAAGATAGGGATTGTTATTGCCCCATTTTAGTGATGAGAAAAATCGAGGCTCTTGCAGCCAGCAAGTGGCAGAACCAGAACTTTGGACCGTCTGGCTCTCAGGCACTCACCACGTCCTTACCACTACAATGTACTGTCCTTCCCAGCGCCTCTGCAGTAAGTAGACCCTCAAATTACTTTCAGAGTATTGTGTGTAGTAGTCTTGAGGTTCAATGGATTTTACATTCTTGGAAGAATAGCATATGGTGTGTTTTGTTTTGTTTTGTTTTTTAATACTCCTAACTTGAAACACAGCTTTTTTTTAAAATTGTTTAAGGCAGTTTGAATTGGGTGCTGGGTTATAACTGAATGTATCTTTAATTGAGATAAAATTTACATGACACAAAATTCATTGGCCATTTTAAAATGTGCAATTCAATGGTTTTTAATATATTCATCATGTTGCACATGCCTTTAATCCCAGCGACTCAGGAGGTTGAATAAGGAGCATCAAGTTTGAGGCCAGCCTTATTTTGTCTCAAAATAAAAAATAAGGGATGAGAATGAAGCTCCGAGGTAGAGTTCTTGCCGGGCATGTGTGAGGCCCTGGGTCGGATCCCCAGCACCACAAAAAGAAAAAATAAACAAAAATAAATTTAACAAATAAGCTGGATGTCATGTCCTCATGCCTGTAATCCCAGCAGCTCAGGAGGCTGAGGCAGGAGGAGCACAAGCTCAAAGACAGCTTCAGCAATTTAGCAAGACCCTAAGCAACTCAGCAAGACCCTGTCTCTAAACAAACTACAAAAAAGGGCTGGGGAGCTGAGGTTGTGGCTCCGTGGCAGACTGCTTGCCTAGCATGCGTGAGGCACTGGATTCGATCCCCAGCACCACATATAAGTAAATAAACAAAATAAAGGTATTTTAAAAAAGACACCATGTTTTAAAAAAAAAAGGGCTGGAGACGTGGCTCAGTGGTTAAGCACCCCTGGGTTCAATCCCTGGTACCAAAAAATAAAAATAAATAAATAAATTTAACAAATAAAAAGGACTGGTAATGTAGCTCAACACTAAAGTGCACCTGGGTCCAATACTGGGAAAAATAATAATAATAAATGTGTATGTGTGTGTGTGTATTAACAGTGTCTTGTAACCATAACCACATTTTCATTACCTAAAAAAGAAACCCCATACCTATTAGCTGTCACTCCTCCTTTTCCCCTCTCATGGTCCTTGCCCATACTAAGCACACACTCTACCACTGAGCTATAGCCCCAGGGCACTAAACTACTTGCTGTTTCTATGGATTTGTCTATTCTGGACATTTAACATTAGCAGAAAATAAATAAATAAAAACAAGTGTTAACAATAAAGATATGTTAGCACAATCATAACAATATATGGCCTTTTGTGTAGCTTCTTTACGTGTCATAATGTTCTCAAGGTTCATCAGTTGATGGATATTTTAGTTGTTGCCATTTTTTTTTGGTTATTGTGAATACTGCAGAACCTATTCCTAAACAACGTTTTGTTTGGACACCTGTTTTCAATTCTCTTGCATATATACCTAGGAATGGAATTGCTGGGTTGTATGGTAACTCTGTATTTTGACGTTTTAGGGTAAATGACTATACCATTGTACACTTGGATCAGCAATGTATGAATGTCCCTATTTTTATCAAAATAATTGTTAGTGCAGAAAGACTGGGAAGAATGCAAACTTCACAAATCAGCTCAGCGCTTTATTTAGGAATGAAGCTTCACACAGGAACAGGGGATGTGGGGATGAAATGATGCCATGGTGGGACCCACTTTCCTGGTAGAAAATGAGCCCCCGAACAAAGAAAGGGACTGGGTTTATATAGGTTATCCCGAGAGGTGGTCTGGTGAGCATATCAGTTTTAGTGGGCCCCCAGGAATTTAGGGTTTGTTTCATCAATCAATGAAATGGTCAGTTTTTGTGCTCAGGAAGTTGAGCTCTTGAGTCTGGGGTCTTGTGTTTTTGCAGGTCAGTGCCTGCCAAAGGTTATCATCCCAGTATGGTGAGACACTCCTTTCTGCCTGCAATTACCACCAGGAAGGCATTTGTCGGGGGAGGAGAAAGCTGTCAGTGCATGGCTATTCTTTTTCCTTTTTCTCAGGCTACATTATTTTCAGTTCCCACACCTATTAATAATGAATGTACATAATTTGTTTGTTTTGGTATCCAGGATTGAACCCAGGATTACTTAACCACTGAGCCACACCCCTAGCCCTTTTTGTATTTTATTTATTTATTTTAAATATTTTTTTAGTTGTTGATGGATCTTTATTTTATTCATTTATTATTTATATGTGGTGCTGAGAACCGAACCCAGTGCCTCATGCGTGCTAGGCAAGCGCTCTGCCACTGAGCTACAGCCCCAGCCCCTTTGTATTTTATTTAAAGGCAAGGTATCACTGAGTTGCTTAAGCCTCACTAAGTTGCTAAGTCTGGCCTGAATAATTTGCAATCCTCCTGCCTCAGCCTCATAACTTGCTGGAATTATAGGCATGTGCCACCTGCAAGGAGCATCTGCCATAGACATGCTGGGACATGCTGGGACTCACTAAGTTGTTGGCCCATAAGGAACAGCAGCTTATTGGCATGCTTAGTCTTGTCTGCTTGCAATGGATAAGGAGCTGTAAGGGGCTCTAGCCATAGGCATGCTTAGTAATGACTGGTTACAATCCATAGGGAGCACAGCTCCGTGGACATGCGCAGAGAACATGCCCAATTGCAATTACATCATCTCAATTGGTTTTGGGTTTGGGTTTTTTTATAAGGCTACAGGGTTTTTGGAAAACCCCAACAGTCCCTTACCCATTTCCCAGAGACAACTTTTTCCAACTCTCTTAACCATTTTTCTCCTTGTTTTCCTTCATATTTCCAAATGATGTACACACACTGCATTTCATAGTTTATCAATTGTATGCATCATACTGACTTCCAGTACTCTAATTGTTTTATTTGTTGTGCAACTTTTGCTTTTCCTGAAATTATCAGTTATCATATTTTCATTTGCATCGTTTTCTTTCTTTTTTTTTTTTGTGGTACTGGGGATTGAACTCAGGAGTACTCGAGTACTTGAGTACTCAAGAACTCAGGGGTACTCGAGTACCCCTTCATTTGCATCGTTTTCTAAGTGCCCATCTCTATTTCACTATTTTTTCCAAATGTATCTGTCAATTACTATCAAGTTTTTCTTTTTTCATTTTGGTACCAGAGTTTGAACCCAAGGACACTTAGCCACTGAGCCATATCCCCAGTCCCCCCGCCCCCCTCTTTTTTTTAACTTTTTAAAAAAATAACTTTATTTATCTACCTATCTATTTATTTATTTATTTTTATGTGGTACTGAGGATCAAACCCAGTGCCTCACACATGCTAG
>JAQQSJ010002914.1:0-12183 GCA_028644305.1 Xerus rutilus
TGTACCCTGCTCTTGTAAGGGAGTGAAGGAGGCAGGTTTGGGCTGAGGAAGGAGTTAAAGTCTATTGCAGTTGCAACAGATTTCTTTGAGCTTTAGAATGAAACTAGGGTCTGCTGTGTCTCTCATATTCTCCCAACTTGAGAAAAGAGGACCACTCTTTCATATCCTTGCATTGAACAGTGGAGACAAGCTGTGCTTTGGGAATAAGTGTTGTTGCTGGACAGCATCCTGAACTTAAGGGTAATTGCTTGAGAGAGAGAACTCAGCTGTGAGATATTCACAATTACTGCACACTCTGCAAGAAGGAGGGTTTTTTGATAGCTGCTATTCTGACTGGGGTGAGATGAAATCTGAGAGTAGTTTTGATTTGCATTTCTCTAATGGCTAGAGATGTTGAACATTTCTTCATATATTTGTTTATTGATCGTATATCTTCTTCTGAGAGGTTTCTATTCATCTCCTTAGCCCATTTAGTGACCGGGTTGTTTGTTTTTTTGGTGTTAAGTTTTTTGAGTTCTTTATATATCCTGGAGATCAGTGCCTTATCTGATGTGCGTGTGTCAACCAGAATGGAGGGAGGCTCTCTGTTCACCTCATTGATAGTTTCTTTTGCTGAGAAGAAGCTTTTTAGCTTAAGTCCATCCCGTTTATTGATTCTTGCTTTTATTTCTTGTGCTTTTGGAGTCTTGTTAAGGAACTCGGGGCCTAATCCAATGGGATGAAGATTTGGACCTACTTTCTTCTCATTTAGACACAGGATCTCTGGTCTAATTCCTAGGTCTTTGATCCACTTTGAGTTGAATTTTGTGCATGGTGAGAGATAGGGGTTTAGTTTCATTTTACTGCATATGGATTTCCAGTTTTCCTAGCACCATTTGTTGAAAAGGCTATCTTTTCTCCAATGTATGTTTTTGGCACCTTTGTCTAGAATGAGATAGCTGTATTTATGTGAATTACTCTCTGTGTCTTCTATTCTGTATCATTGGTCTACATGTCTATTTTGGTGTCAGTACCATGTCGTTTTTGTTACTATAGCTTTGTAGTAAAGTTTAAGGTCTGGTATTGTGATGCTTCCTACTTCACTCTTCTTGCTCAGCATTGCTTTTGGCTATTCTGGGTTTCTTATTTTTCCAAATGAATTTCATGATTGCCTTTTCTATTTCTATAAGAAAGGAATTTGCAACAATAAGTGCTGGTGAGGATGTGGTGAAAAAGGCACATTCAAACATTGCTGGTGGGACTGCAAACTGGTGCAACCAATCTGGAAAGCTGTATGGAGATTCCTTAAAAAACCTGGAATGGAACCACCATTTGATCCAGCTATTCCACTCCTTGGCCTATACCCTAAAGATTTAAAAACAGCATACTACAATGATGCAGCCACTTCAATGTTTATAGCAGCACAATTCACAATTGCAAAACTGTGGAAGCAACCCAGATGCCCTTCAATAGATGAATGGATAAAGAAACTGTGGTGCATATACATAATGGAATATTATTCAGCAATAAAAGAGAATAAAATTATGGCCTTTGCAGGTAAATGGATCGAATTGGAGAACATTATGCTAAGTGAAGTAAGCCAATCCCAAAAAACCAAGTGCTGAATGTTCTCTCTGATTAGTGGATGCTGATACATAAGGGGGGTGGGAATGAGGAACACAGGAGAAATGGAGGAACTCTGGATGGGGTAGAGGGTAGGTGGGAGGAGGGAAAGGGGAATGGGTGTAGGAAAGATGGTTGAATGAGATGGTCATCACTACCCTAGGTGCATGTATGAAGACATAAATGATGTGACTTTACCAGGTTTGCAACCAGAGAAATGGAAAAATTGAGCTCTATAAATGTACTATGACTTGAAATGTATTTAAATAAATTAACTTTAAAAAAAAGGAGAGCTTTGGTCTTAAATGCAAGATCTGGTCAGAGCTTACACAGGAACACCTAAAAACTTGTGCATAGTAATAGTTTGTGATCAATCTTATCAAATATTATTTTATTCCCCACAAAGAAAATTATTGAATCAAATATAAAATCATTGAATAATGTTATTCACTGAATAAAATTATTGGATAATATGCCTAGAAAGAATCTTGAAAATCACAAGTTCAGTGTGATTTTTTTTCAGATGAAAAATCAGAGGTGTAGGTTAAGTGCTTTGCTCTTGGTGTAGCTGTAATACCGCTCATTCCAGGTGGCTATAGGTGCTGAGTGTGGAGATGTCAGAACCCCAGTGTCCTTTTGCTTTTATAATATGTCACATGCTGGGGAACTATATTATAAATTGCTTCTCAGATTTGAAAGTTTTAAAATTTGGTCCCCACTGTAACATGCTGTAAATGTGAATCTCATCTTTGTAGTTTACCTCCAAAGACAATGTTTTCTCTCTCTCTCTCATTTTCTAGAGGCACTGTTGTTTTCTTGTAGACCAGGATTTTTTTTTAATCTTAAAAATCATCTTTTATTAATTTTTAAAATTAATTAATTAATTATAATTAGTTATATATGACAGCAGAGTGCATTTTGATACATAGTACACAAATGGATCACATAGGACCAGGATTTTTTATTGAATAAAGTTTTAAGCTCCAGCTAGAAATTGATGGTTACAATCCTCCTTCCTTATCTGTGGATTCCACACTGAAGACTTCTTCTACCCGGATCAAAAATAATCAGGGAAAAATTGTGTTTGTCCTAAACATGTACAGACTTTTTCCTGTCATATTACCTAAACAATAGAGCATAACCACTATGTGCATAGCACTTACGTTTTTTTAAGTATTATAATTCTTCTAGAGGTGATTTAAAGTATACAGGAAGGATGTGTACAGGTTATATAAGGGATTTGAGCATCAGCAGATATAAGGTCCTGGAGCCAATTCCCCAAGGATACAGAGAGATGACTGTATATATAAAGCACTGTACTTTTTGTTAGAAATATATTTGGGTAAATTTGCTTTGTGGTCTCTAAATTGGCGACACCTAAATAGCAAAGACAAATAGCAAATGGCCCGAGTTCTGTTCTTTTGAAATTGGTTCCTTCTCAGACTATTACAAGATTAAGTATTAACATATTCCAGTTAAGGCATTCTCCTCCCCGGAAGCTACATTGTTCTAAACAGCAACGCTACTTTGAATCTATATGTTTTTAACAGAAGAGGATTTCACTGACTGATAGAAAGGCCTCTAGTCTGGTCTAACTGCCTATTATTGCTCTTACTAGTGTGCACTTTCATGAAAGAAAGAAGTTCTTCTTTCTGGTTGTGGGTTAAGTGATTCCAGAAATAATTTTTTTCGGGGGGATACTGGGAATTGAACTCAAGGGTACTCAACCACTGAGCCACATCCCAAGGTTTATTTTGTATTTTATTTAGAGACAAGGTCTTACTGAGTTGCTTAGCGCCTTGCTTTTGCTGAGGCTAGCTTTAAATTCGCAATCTTCTTGCCTTATCCTCTTGAGCCACTGTGATTACAGGTGTGTGCCACTATGCCCTGCAAACTGTTTTTAATTTAACAATTAAGATGTCAACATTCCTTTATGTAGCATCTATAATGTCCTGAGTGTTGTATTTTGGAGTACAAAAATATTCAAGACATGGTATCTTCAGTAAAAGAAGTTGGTCTAGATGGATAAAACAAAGACCTAAAGGAGTAATTACACTGTTAAGTAATGGGTGTTACAAAGGCATGCACAGGGGCTGAGGGTTCACAGAAGAAGTTGAGGAATAACTTTGATGTAACTGAGGACTTAGACAAAAAGCCATGGCATACCTTCAGAAGTTAACACAGGCACAGAGTAGTCATCTAGTCTCCTAATTAGCATGCTAAGCAGGAATGATTTATAATGCTAGCTAGCAGATACTGTGGACCATGAAGGAAAGGGATACAGAAGGTGAATTTTGTGCAAGATTATGGGAATCAGGGAGCAGAGGGTCAAGCAAAGCAGGCACATAGCAGAGATAAGCTTTTGGTGGTGAGAAATAAATTGAATGAATAAATAAGACCATCTGCTTTGGAAGGCAATCCAATGGAGCTGTGGGAACAGTCTAAAAGTGAGAAGTCAGGAATGAGAGATAAACTTGCCCATTTTATAGTTTTGCCTGAGGCCAGCTCTGCTTAGCTTAATTTGACACTTTCTTGGAACGTATGTTATGTAACATCACCCAAATCACCTTTGGATTTTGAAAAAATATGTTAATATCTTGATAAAGTTAGGACTATTGTGTGTTTAATAGGCATTTCTATAGACACTGTTTTTAATTATGACAGTGTTGCAGTTTATCAATCAAACACATTTAAAATACCCTGCTGTTATATATTTACATTTATATTTGAATTAGTATAACTGTCAACTCTACTTCCCAGGATATCACAAAATGTAACATTTTGTGTTTTAAAATAAAATTATATTTTAGGACTCATCCTCCATTTCAAGCTACATAAGGAGTTAGGTTTGCCTTTGTCAGAGCAGATGATTTACTTTCTTGGGAGAGAGATGAGGGGATGAGGAAAAGAGAGACATGAAAGAGATGGGAGATGATCTGCATCTCTCACCATGTGCCTGCTCCTTGCTTTTCAGATTCAACTTTATTATTTTTTGTCCTTTCCTCATTTTTTTTTTTATTTAAAAAATTTCAAAGACCATCATAATACCTTTTTCTGGACTTTCAAATGTTAAAAAATTTTATACTCATTTTGCACAAATGTGCAAGTTCTGTGTCCTCTCGCCCTCTCTTCTTTTCTCTTGGTATCATATGGACTCATAGTTGTTTTAATTCAGTGTGTTACTCATTACTGTCTCATTCTTTTTGATGCTTCAGAGTTATAAACAATATGCACACACCCACTTGTACACAAACATACACACACATTTCCTTTTTCTCAGATTATTTAGAAGTTGTACATATCATGATACAGCTTTTCAGCATACAGATCCTAAAAATAAGGACATTCTTCTATATAACTGAAATATAATTATGAAACCATGATAACATTCATGAAAATTAACATTAGTTAAATAACAATGTATTATTATTTTTTAAAACACAGTTCATATTTAAGTTAACCCAATTGTCCCCCAAAATGTTTTTTTACAGCTGTGATTTGAGATGGTATAGGTTCAGGATCAAATCTAAGTTCACAAATGACATTTGGACATTTTGTCTCTGGCTTTATTTTTGGTTAATCCTGTTGATTTTCTTTTCCCCAGTGTGACCTTGAGAACCTGAGTGAATTGCCTTGTAGAAAGTTTCTTATTTTGGATTTGTCCAGTTGTTTCTTCATGATGATCTGTAGATGAAACATCTTTGATGCTATAGCAGTGGTTGTGTTTTTACTGAGTCACATTAGAAGCAGGATACATCAATCTGTAATTAATAAGTAGTGCTGAATGTATTAAAGGGGTGACTACCACATTTCTCAAATTGAATTAAAGAATTACCTTTGGGCTGGTAGTCTGCTATTTGTTAATTTTCTATTCTTCTACCATTTCCTATAATAATTTCAGCATCCATTAATGATTCTTCATTAATTCATTATTATACTAAGGGATTCAAAATTGTTTCTATCACTCTTTCTAGGAGTATTAAGTGAAATTCTTCTATAACTAAGAGTTTTCCCAATTTCTATCATTTAGCATCATTATACCAGTTTTTAAAATTGAATGTTATTCATTGCTATCATAGTTATTTTTGAATTTTTGATGCTCAAAAAAGCTACAGATTTGGCAGTAGAATTCTTATTAAACTGACTCTAGTGTTTCCTTTCTTTCTTATTTATTTATTTACTTACTTATTAATTTATTTATTTTTGAAGAACTCAGAATTGAACCCAGGGGTGTTCTATCAATGAGCTATGCCCCAGGCCATTTTATTTTTTATTTTGAGACAAAGTCTCATTAAGTTTCTGAGGTTGGCCTTGAAATTCCTCCTACTTCAGCCTCCTGATTTACTAGGTTTACAGGCATGTACCACATCTCAGCTTTTATCTTGTTTTGATGTAGCCCCATTGGATTTTGAGCACTTCCTTAAGTCTGGCACACAATGTTTAAGAGTCCCCTTTTTTCCTGCTCAGACCTGGAGAAAAACATTTCTTTAGTTACTCTTCATTCCTTTCTTTTGGAAAATGCACTTGCAAAATATATTCTGGATAACAGACACGATCATTGCTATAAGGGTATGTTGTTTCTAGACTCTTTTAGTGTTTAGGACAAGCAAACACACCTATATTTTCAGGTAAAATCCACTATGTCAGAGAAAAGTTTATTGTGATACTAATGAGTTCCTTCTAAGGTTCTATACTTAACTTTATATTTCTAATTTTCCTTAGAGATCCCTCTAAAATTATCCCTGTGGCCTTCACATTTCGACACAGGTTTTTTTTCATATTCTGTAATTCCATATTTGTAATTTGCTTTTTTTCCACAGAGAAAATTCTCATTCCCTGACAGACCTATTTATCAACTCATTTGTTTTATCTTGTACATAATATAATTTCTGAATTATAACTCTAGTAGCAATACCTACAACAAAACTGCTAAGATAATTTTAGAATTTTATTGCCATTCTGCCCTTAGAATACTTTCAACAAAGTGTACATTTAGTTACTTGAATTAAATTTTTACTCTCCATGATTGTGTTATCAGTTTAATAACATGAATTTTAGACATATGTGTTTATGTTTAATTTTAAGTTGTTTTTTGTTATCTGAGTTTAATTATTTTAATTATGTAGAAAATATATACAACTCAAAATGACAAAAACTGTATATCTGTATACATTTCCCTCTTATCCTTCTTCCCTCAAATTTGTTCCAATGGGAATCTGCTAAATGTCACATTATTCTTGACAACCACTAAGGAGAAGTACAACCATTTACCCTGTATCATTCTTACTTGCTTTATTTTCCCTCATACTCCCTACAACTACATGACGTGAATTTTTACTGTTCCCTGTGACTACAGTGAAAATCCCACTAGAATATTTTGTCTGTTTCATTCACTGCTATATCCTAAGAACGTTGTATAGATCCTACATAGTACATGTTCCAAGTATATTTGTTATTTGAATTGCATAAATTATACTTTTACTTATGCTACTGAGGGTTACCCTTTATAGTCTACTGCAAACTTCGCCTTTTCCTCACAATTTCTTTTGAAGACTGTTCCCCATCTTCTCATATTTAAAGGCTGCTAATATTCCATGGAAGACTTATATTTTGTTTAGCCCATCATTTCAAGTGGTATCTAGGTTGTTTCTAGTATTTTACTATAACAGACCCTGCTATATTGAATATCTTTTTGCATATAGTTATATTTGTTTTCATATGTAATGTATTTTAAAATGTTAATGTTCAATAAAAGTGAGCACTTTTAAAAAGTATTATAAGGGAGAAGGAAGAAAACTTTAGAGTTGTGTCATGGAATATATATGATTTCAAAGAAATTTCTACTGATGAAATCCTCTTTAAGCTATAGACTTACAGAAATATATAGGAAAAACAGTAGGACATAACTTCCCTATGTTCATATATGAATATATCACCAGTGGAGTTCCTCATTATGTACGACTACAAGAATGGGATCCTAATTAGAATAAGTTATATTCCATGCATGTACAATATGTCAAAATACACTCTACTGTTCATATATATATATATATATAACAAATAATTATAAATAAATAAAATTAATAAAAAAGAAATATATATATATATTAGTTTCATGCATCTTAAAACATATTACATGTGAACATACATGCTTGAAAGAATATATCAAAATAATTTCTAAGGTTCCCTGTAACTCAAATGCTCCATGATACCCTATGTTCTTTTACCTCTATAGAATATGACAGACTTGTTTCCATACTTTTTCTTGTTTATTGAAACTATTAATGTAGAAAGTGGAGCAAGATGGCAGCTGAGTAAGATCCCCCTGTGATCCTCTCCCCAGAGACAAACTAAATTGAACAGCTATTCAAACAGCAACTAAGAAAATCAGGTGAGAGATCATAGTGACTGCTTTTAGTGTAACAAAATGAAAAGACATTAAAGAACGAAAGAATTGTCCTTGCACTCTTCCTGCACTCCAAGCCACACAGCATGGATGGGTATGTCTCTTGTCTGTGGGGAGGGAGAGAAAATACAATCTAGGATTTAGATTTGAAACCCAGTGCTAGGTAAAGGTACATGACTCATACTACCATGCTGACACTTATAGGTTTAGCTTCTGCATTAGGCCAGGCAGCTGACTGAACTCTTCCACTTCTCTTCTAAACTCCGTGGCAGAGCAGGAAGCAGGTCATAAAAGCTAGCACAGGGCTTTGTCTCAGATCCCAGGGACAGGTCTGCTACAGTGATACCCAGCACTCAATAGGAACTGATGGCTCTAAACATGCCAGAGCTCACACATGGATCCTCTAGACTGGCTCCAGCAATAGGTGGAGATATGTGCTTGTGGGACTAACTTGAGTTTCAGCCTGCATTATTTCCAGTCTTGGAGCTGACTCAGGAAGACCCACCCATTTCCAGAGAATATGCAGGCCCTTGGAGCTGTGAGCCTCAGCATAAGCCATCTTAGTGCCAGCTTTGGTGCCCAAGGAACTGTTTCCACCACCCATTCCCCAACACAACTGTCACCAGATTAGTGCTAGTACATAAGAATCCAGATCTGCTCCAGAATCAGGAATAACCCTGTTCCTTCACCACCAGTGGGACAAACTCATTTTTTGGCCTATATCAGCACCAGTGCAACATGAATTTCATTTACCACACTCCTAAAACTGTGAACAACTTTGTGGTTGAGAATCAGTTAAAACTCACCTCAGCACTAGCCTAGGTGGCCAAAAGACAGCACGATTAATGTTACAACTACCTCAGGCAACAGAGTGAGTACAATACCCCATTTGTTGGGAGTAGGACAGGAAACTAAGCATAAGACTGTTCTGGAATTTAGTGCTTGGTTAATGGAACTTAACACTAGGAAGATCCTCACAGACCATATCTCCAGGCCTACCTTTGTATGAAGCCTCTGGAACAGCTCCAGTGCCAGGAGAAGAATGCAGTCCCACTATATTGGACTTCTTTCCAGCTAGCATCATCTGAATTTGGTTGCAGTGTCCTTGAACCATAAGTCTACCTGAGCAATAGACAGGTCATAATAGTGTGGACCTTATTCCTATTTCAGTATTGTGTCAGTATAGGTGGGTTGTGGGCTCTGGGATGATATAGCCGTATCTTGGCAGCACTGATGACAGCAAGTGTGACAAAAGAAACTGTGGCTGGTTCATCCATGGTGATTGTACTCAGAGATGGGCCAAATCCTTCACTGCCTGACCACAGGCTGATAACTATGAACACGGCATCTGTGTCCACTCTGCCATTACAGAGAAAACTTTGTAAATAGACTGCCCTTTGTAGGTATCTTTATGGTTATTTTTGAACAATACACCAAAAAGTGCAATAGGGACAAACCTGATTTTGGATCGTCCTCCAATACTGGAACAGTGACAACACAAACACACTAACAGGAGACTTAAAGTAAATACTCACCTGGGTGCTATCCAGTGCTAAAGTAGTGAAATGACTGACTAAAAGTTCAGAGAAAAGAAGCAGCTTGTTTAGAACTTCTGGGAAGACAGGCCCAAAGCCATATTAGGACGATTAGAATAAATACCTCATTCATCAATGCCCAAATGATGTTGGGCATAAAAAACTTTCACAAATCCAAGACCAAACCAATCGAGTGAGAATACTATGTTCAGCAAAACCATCTTTTAGACATGGAGTAATAGATATTCCCAGACAAACATAAACTGAGATATGTTTTCTTCCTCAAACTGAGAGATATTAATGAGTAATAAGAAAGCATAGAAGCACAAAACTCACTGGTAAGAGTATAAATAGCTAGTTACAATCAAAAGTGATTCTTGTAAACTTATATTTACATGTAAAACCTTTATTGCTAGGGCTTGGGTTGTGGCTCAGTGGTAAAGCATCTGCCTAGTACATGGGAGGCACTAGGTTTAATCCTCAACACCACATTAAAAAATGAATAAATAAAATAGTTATTATGTAAAAAAAAAAACTTTATTACTACAAAACAGAAACACTGGATACAATGTAAGAATTAAAAATACATAACTGAGTTGAAAGAAAGGAAGAAATCAAAAGACGTGACAATATGTATGTTAAACAAAAATTCTGGAATGTTATTGCTTTGGACTGAGTTTCTGCACTAGCTCACAATAGTCCAGACCAAACCAAAATGGAGTCCTTCGTGCTAAATGCCACATAATCAAACTGAAAACTTAAGGAAGCAGACAGATCCCAAAACATTCCATTTTTTTCCTGAATACAGGAGATTCTAATTTACCCAAGTCAGTATAATAAGAAAGTTTGTTAACCCTTTCAAAAAAGTAACCTCAAGTAACCTGATGTTAACTAATTGGTTTATTCCCCATCATTTTGTTTTCTTGCTCCCATCACTGTTCTATTGCCTACTGAGCTTTTACTCGATATTTTAGAATGGACATTGCGGCAATTCATAAATCACAAATAAAAGAAAGTCAGATCTATAACTAAATTTGCAATTTTGTCTGTCGACAAATATAAGTGATTACTGTGTTACTCAGAGAGGTTTGGTTCCATAAACATTTTGTTCAGCTTCAGAGTATATATTCACATTTCTTTCATGTGTGTAAAGCCATTTGCTCTGGGTAACATTCAAACCATAATGCTGTGTTAAAAAAAAACTGAAGCCATGATGACCAGCTTGGCTAGGTCAAATTGGAAAGAACTGAGAAATTCTCATAAGAGAAATTCTACAGAGATGGCCCAAGACAGGTACCTAATAAAGGGCACAGACAGCTTTTTGCATGTGCTTCACTGCAGAACTTTCTCTGTATTTTAGAGTACTCATAAATTGGTGAAATTGTTTCTTTGTGAATATCTCCTTTGGGTCTTTGCTGGCTGCTCTTTGCCTAAGGAAAATAAAACAGAGTTTACTGCTTTCAAGTTGTCTATATTTTCAACTTTATCTGTTTTTCTCTTTGATGATTGAAACTATTCTATTTATTGGTTTCAATTATAAATGGCATGCTAGCAATTAATAGTAATTATTAAAAATATTCTTTGATATCTTCTATATTTATTTTGCCATAATGAAATTCTTATTATGTTTGGAAAACCAGTTGTACCAGAGAAAACAGACTTTTTTCTTTCCTCTTTAAAGATTCTATAATAACAGTAATCACCTTCCTTTCTATAAGGACCTTTTTTGAGAATTAATGACTAGCTAGCTAGGTCAATGACCTTAAAATTTCAGGATCTTCAATTTTCCCATGTACTCATTAATTCTTATAAAATGCCCAAGACTGAAATAATTAGCATTCAAATAAAAGCAGAAATAGTGGGATCCAATAGAATGTTGGCAAGATATCAGGGACAGTATTTAGAGTGAAATTTATGAGAAAATGCCAAATATATGTGATGAGTTGGTTGGCATATAAAAATACCTCAAAGCAAGTAATTAGTGGTGTAAAAACAGAAAAGAAACAGAAAATAGCAGAGGTTGTCCAAATAAATAATGATTGGGTAGTTGTGTATCATTCAGAATGAGTTAAAAAATAGCTCATTTTATAATTAAGAAATAGTAGTTAAATAAAATAGTTTAAAAATAGTAGGAAATAGCCACAGAAATATAAAACTGGTGGAAATTTCAGCCAGTTGTGAGAACTTCAAGATTTTTTAATGTATATGCAATAATTGTGGAGCAAAATAAAATGTTACCTGTGATAAAATAGGCCTATAAATTAGGGAATAGAAAAGATAAGATTCTCAAGAATTTTGTTACCATGAATCTTGATCATTGTTAGAACCCCACTTTGAATAATATGATGTTAATTGGTTTTTGTATGTGTGATAGACTCATAGGAAAGTAGACACATATACTGTTTAAATTTTAGATGAATTAAAGAAAACAAAGAATAAACTATTATCTTTCCCTTAATTCTAATCCATTACACTCCATCAAAATGAAAAAAAATAAGTTTGCTGTTTCTTCTCAGGAAAGTATACCTCCTAATTTAGAGTGAAATTACATTGGAATGGAGTCAAAATTTTGTGAAATTTGAAACAACCTATATAGCTAATTTAATTCATGCTGGGCCTGTCATTAAGAATGTGGAAATA
>JAQQSJ010002915.1:0-12181 GCA_028644305.1 Xerus rutilus
GTGAACCTCCTGCCCTCCTGAAGCTGGCCTCAGCAGACACTTACAGCACTGAAATGGCCATCTTTGCAATGGGTGTGGTGATCCTCCTAGCTCCTGTGTCCCTCATCCTGGTCTCCTACTGGAACATTATCTCCACTGTGATCCAGATGCATTCTGGAGAGGGGAGGCTCAAGGTCTTCTCTACCTGTGGTTCCCATCTTATGGTTGTAGGTCTCTTCTATGGTTCAGCAATATTTGCCTACATGAGGCCAAACTCCAAGCTAATGAATGATAGGGATAAAATGATCTCTGTGTTCTACACAGTGGTAACTCCAATGTTGAACCCCATAATTTATAGCCTGAGAAACAAGGATGTCAAAGGGGCTCTCCAGAGAATAACCGTAAAATAATCGTTTTGGAGGTGGAGATCTCAGATTGTGATGGCTAGTTCAGTGATGTGGGGAGAAAGAATTTTCTTGACAGGTTTTCCAACTCTCATCCCATTCTTTCACTTTTTTCCTCCTCTTTTCTAATATGTCTTCTCAGATCAATTTAATACATTTCAAAGTAAGATGCCTTGGTGGACAGGAAAGAAATTAAATTAAATCACAGAAATGAAGAAAAGTAGAAGAGAAAAGAAAACAGGGAGGTAGGGAAGGACAAAGAAGGAAGGAAAGAAAGAAGGAAATAATAACTTCTCTTTTAGCTCACAAAAGCAAATTGGGAAGTTAAAACAAGCAGGCACATAACTGCATGTCAAAAAACAAAGACAACAAGCCTTCATGAATAAGAGATATGTTTCTGGTAGTGGATTAATTTCCTTCATTCTTGCATGAGTTTGAATCTGTTTTATATATTCCAGGCTCATTTATGGAACTTGGGATATAGACATAAAAATGGTGGTGTACTTCTATGTGGCCTTCAATCCTAAGTTTAACAATTTCTGAAAATGAAAAGAGTGTATTTAAGGAATAATGAGTGAATAATAAAATTTTTTAATAGTATGTGTAAAGAAAATACATATGAGGCTGAAAAATAAGACAAAAGTCTAGTTTGATTAAGGTCTTGGATTTCATACTAAAGAAATTGCTCAGCAGGTAATCATAAAAAAAGCTGAAGATTGGAGGATTTAGGAGAAGACTAATAGAAAATTAGAATAAGATAAGAAAAGGAGGTCTGTCTATCTTATACCTTGTTAGGACATTTGATCTTAATAATGTAGACCAGAATTTGTATGGCATGACTAAACTGGTTCCTGGGGTGCTTGTTAAAAATAGTATTTCTCAGTAAAGTTGACCTGAGGAATTTCCACTTCAAACAATCCTCAGGTAATCTTAGCAATAAAAACACTGCTTTTTAAAGCAACAAGATGCCTTGAACATAAATGAAATGTGCAATTCTGTGCTTAATTCTGAATCCTCTATTAGACTATGAACTCCATGGCAGTAAAGGCTGTGACTGTGTTTCCCCTGCAGTAAAGTGTCCAGCCATTGCTGTTGCTCCAGAAATAAACTTCTCTATTTTTAGAGTAACTGAAAAAGCTTGCATTTAAAATGAGAGATGAGTAGGAGAAGTGAATTTAGATGTGAACTTAAATAAATGCAAGGAGTGTTTAACACATCTAAGAATGTGTGCCAAAGTTGAAAATAGAAAACCAAGTGTTTGGGTGCTTTTATTAAAATGAAAGTGACTGGCCCTATAGCATACCATAGGAGTGGTGAAGTATATAGAGAGAGACATAGAGAAGGATATAGTCCATATATATCATATGTTCCATCTACACACACACACACACACCCCATTATAAAAAAGATCCCAATGTATTTGTGCAGTATAATCCTGGCTAAGACTTGATGTTTCTGAAAGGCAGAAGGAAAAAATCCAGGACAGAACCCTGGAGTTACCAACAAGTCAAGGAGAAGGTAGAGTAGCCAGTGAATTCAGTCATAGCAATAGTCAGACATTCAGAAAGGGGACCCAAATAAAGATGTGTCAAAAGTGGGAAGAAAAGAGGTCTTTCTGGAAAGATTCTCAAATGTCTCAGAATTTTATGGGTTAACAAAAAGTTATTGAATTTGTCAATTAAATCCTTATTGAATTTAGCAAAAACTACTACAACTGAATAATGGAATCACAGGTAGTTATAGACTCACAAATGCTACGGAATGCATTCCTGAGAAGGTTTTTTGTTTTTGCTTTCATTTTGGTACTGGGGATTGAATTCAGGGGTGTTTAACTACTGTGCCACACCCCAGCCCTTTGTTTTTCAAAAATTTGAGACAGAGTCTTTCTAAGTAGCTTAGGGCCTCATTATGTTGCTAAAGCTGGCTTTGAACTTGAGATCTTCCTGCCTCAGCCTCCCAAGCCAAGAGATTACAAGCATGTGCCACTGTGCCTGGATCCTTTTTTACTTTTAAACTTGTCAAAATCAAATTTTAAAATACCACTAGAAATTTAATGGTTATTACATTGAATTTATAGATTATTCATAAAATTAACATTTAAGTAATAGTATTAGTTCTCTTTCATCTAAGAAAGAGCATTTCCATTATTTATCAGGGAAAGATATGAAGAGATTTATATATGTATACATACACATGTATATATACACACACACACACACACACACACACAATCAAGTAATTTAAAATTCCTAATGTAGATATTGTGCCAAAGTTATTACCAGATTTTATGTAGAAGCAACAATGATGCCAATAATGGTTAATTTGAATTGTAAACTTGATTGGAGTAAGAGATGCTAAAGATTAAGAGGCCTCTGGGTGTGTCAATGAGGGTGTGTCTAGGAATGATTGGCATGTGGGGTAGAAACTGAAGTGGAGATCCTCCCTAAGCATGGGCAGCACCATCCTATAGTCTGGAGGCTTGGATGAAATAAGTCAAAAGAGCAAAGAAGTAGCAGCAGATGCAAGCTTGATACTTTTAGAATAGGTTCTTGATTGCTCTTGTGATTGCCTGAGGATATCAGACCTTCACTCCTTCACACTTCCAAAGTGGACTCTGCCAGTGATTCTCCAGGGAGTCTCCAGAAGCCTTCAGTCTCAGAATGAGGTAGCATTGTTGATTCCTCTTGTTCTGAGGCATCAGCATCTTGGCCTGTGTAGCTAGTGGTTCCTCTAGCTCTCCAGCCTGCAGACAGCTATGTGGACTTTGCAGCTTCTGTTTGTGTAAGCCGATCTAATAAATTCCCTTTTTATAATCATACTTCCTGTTTATTCTGTTCCTCTAGAGAACCCTGACTAATACAACACCCATACTATAGCCATACTCTTAAGGAGTTTTTGGAAGGTAGAATCAGAGAGTAATAAAGTAAAACAAGGCATAAAAAAGTAAGTTTTGAATAATGATAAATATAATGATGAAAATAATATAAGATGCCTGGTAATGTCTTTTGGTGTGGGTACATGTTGCTTAGAATAAGTAAAGGTTGTAGACTAGGTATTTGAATTGTATTTCGAGTACCACTGGAGGGGAGTAATATTTGAGTTACATTTTAAAAAAAACAAAAGCTTACAATACTATACTGAAAATTTATTTTTTAATTTATTCTGGCTTGTACCAGAATGGTATCAATGGAGAGTGAGAAAAATAGTCAGAACTGGGAGAAATATTTGAGAAGTACAGCTAACAGAATTGCTGATATAACAGAAAACAAGCTAAAGAAATTCAGATAATTATTGTATTAGTGCACTGGGTAATCAAGTAAATGGTAGTCTTATTTGCTGAGATAAGAATCTTGAAGAAAACATGAAAATAATATTTTGAATATATTCATGTTCAGGTAGAGATTGATGATAGACATACATGAATATATCTGGCTGTAGACTGCACACGCTGCTACTTCTTTTGGGAAAATGCTTCCCGAGCTCTCCATTTTCCTTATCCCTTGATCTAAATAAGACTAGTTCCCCTTTAGGTTTTGATGAGGTTATTTTTTCTGGCTAGAAGCCTTGTCTGAACCTCCCTAAACTTGTTTATTCTGTGTTCTTTGTGTTCTATGACACCTTTTCCATGACTTTTTTTTCCTTGAGATTTGCTATTTGATTTTCCTTTCACTTTTGTATTTCACCAAAAAAGTAAGCTTATTATTTCTCTTTCCCATCTATCCCTTCTCCCATATTCTATAAGCTGATTGTTGATACTACTATTCACCTTGTCATCTAGAACCCTACTTCTCAAATAACTAATGATAAAAGTTAGTTTTTGCTATTCTTAAAATTCAATGTGAATCACCACATTGTCCTGCTGCACATGACTAGCCTGTAGCTCACATCACCCCGCAAGCTAGGCAACCACAAAATGGGTCCATTTGCTCATCAACAAACCCACTGATAGACGTTCAATAGCACAGTAATGTCAAATTGCCATAAATGCTTATAAATATTCACTCTAAGTTTCTGAATTATCTTGTCTGAACTGATAACAAGTATTCTCAGGCCCACATTAATTTATCCATTACACTTTGGCACTAATCCAAAGCATACCAACTTTCATTCTCCTTTGAGTTATCTTTATATAGTTAAATTTTAAATCGAATGAGCATTTTGTTTTTAATTCTCATTTCTGCCTCTTTCTGTTCTTTCTTGTTACCAGGCCTAAGTCCAGTCACTAATCTCCTCTTGGCTATTCTACCAGAGACATTTTCCAATTAGATTTTTTTTTGTCTTTGTGGCAGTGTGCTGCTGAAATATGCGATGAGAATCCTCCCACGTCCTATTATCTTAAAGTTACACATGGGATGATTGACTGTTATTTCTGACCAATGAGGTGTCAGTAAACAGGACTTGTATCATTTCCAGAGACGAATGAGAGTAACCTCAAGGTCTCTGCATTCTCCAGTCCTCTTGGTGGCAACTGTGGTGGCATGGTGGCATGCTGAGAGCAGAGAATCAGTGACATGATGAAAAGTTTTTTCACAAAATGATTTTATTAGTACATTATAGTTATACATAATGGTGGGGTTCATTTTGACATACTCATACATGCATGGAACATAGTTGGCTGCATTTCAGCTGCTTATTCTTCCCCTTTTTCCCTCCTCCTCTCTCCCCTGTTCTCCTTCCTCTGTTCTTCTGGTCTTCCTACAAGACAGAAGTTTTTTGATCTCCCAGTCACTGTGTGGAGAATGCTGGTCTGAAAATTCACCTGAGAATTTAGTTTTGTTGAAAGTTAAATTTTTTATTAAATTGATAAAAATTTGGGGCAATTTGTTATGCAGTATAGTTTAGTTTACTCTAACACAATTGCATTCTCCTTGTAGCCATCAGAATGCTTTTTAAAAATATATGTCTCATCACACCATTTCCATATTTAATTTTTAATGCCTTGTTACTCTTTAAATGATGAAGTAAAAAAAAGTCTTTAAACATTACATATTCTGGAAGTAGCCTATTTTTATGGTTTTGTTTTGTGTCATTTTTTCAAGAAAACATCTATACTAAAGGACAGGGCCCTCCATTCACTCTACATGTGCTGCCTCTACCTGTCAGAGATATCCTTCTCTCCCTCAGGCCTGTCTAACTAGGGTGTTTATTATTCAATAAGAATCCTCCTTAATGGTGTCATCATCAACCTCTCACAATTGACAGTTCAATCAGTGCCCAATTCTTGTTTGTTCTGCACAATTGCTAGTTCAATTGTGAAAACATTATTCACACTTCCTTGTGATTGAAATTTTTCAGTACCTACTAGGCTGTTAGATACCTACTTTATAATCTCTCAATTTAATTATTTAAATATCCATAACACAGAGAATTATAACTTATTGTAATGCTTAAATAGGAGTAATTACAATACTAAGAATAAAAATAACAATCCTCCAAGTACCATCATTTGCCACATAACGACATTTCAATCTATGATGAACTGCCATACATGATGAAGGCCATATCAGAGTATACTATCTAATGATGTCATAGCCATTGTAGTTTGCATCCTATGGTGTATATTGTTTCTACAGTGAGAAAATCAGTTACCCATTGCTCATACACCTCTGTCATTGTGCTGCTCCTGATGATTTGAATACGGGTGGCTCAGTGTTTGCTAATTGAGAAAATGAGAAAGGTGATTAGAATATTAGATAGTAAAATATTAAAATAATAAGATTTCCCTCAAGCAAAAATAAAAGATTAGATTCAAATTCTCTACATATAGTGAACATCACAGACTGGTTGGCATTTACCAGAATATGGAGAACACAAATTCTTTGAAGAATTTTGATTCTGTGATCATAAAAAGTGACAAAATTAATTTCCCATTCAATTATAAGCTTTTAAAAATGAAGCCCCTAATGTAAAATTCTGATCAATTCCTCTCAAGTCTGCCTATAGCATAAATTGGTTACTCTGGAGCATAAGGATCTCTGCAGAATATGATAAAACTCATTAGTCTTGGGAGAAGTCCATGTATCTTTTACCATATGCTGCTACAACCAAGTATTGTAGACTGAGTAAAGTATAAGAAGCATGAATTTATTTCTTCTGGTTTCAGAGCCTAAGAGTGAACATCAAGAAGCCAGCAGGATCAGGGTTTAGTAAAGGCCCTTCCAATATGGCAACTTGTGGCTGTATCCTGCAGAGGGGATGACCACTGTCCTCAAATGGCAGAGGGTGAAGGACAAGTGAGCTGAACACTGTGTATACAGCTTATAAAGGCCTCAATCCTGTTAGTGTGTGGAGAACCTCATTATTAGTTCTTCATGACACACACCTCTTAATCTCATTATGTTGTCATTAAATTTCAATCTGGAGTTTGGAGAGGGCATAGTCAAACCATAGCATTCTACCCCTGAACCCCAAATCCATGTTCTCACATGAAAAATACATCCAATGCATTCTAATAGCCCCAAAAGTCTGAATTCCAGAGTCATTTATAAGACTTTAGACTGAGGTAAATTGCTCTCCAGCTATTAACCTGTGAGATCAAATGAGTTATGTACTTTCAAAATTCAGTGATGGGATAGCTGTGTCAAATGGTGGTTCCATTGCAAGTTTTCTGAGGAATCTCCATACTGCTTTCCATAATGGGTGCACCGATTTGCAGTCCCACTAGCAATGTGTGAGTGTACCTTTTCGCTCACATCCTTGCCAACATTTATTGTTGCTTGTGTTCTTGTTAATTGTCATTCTGACTGGAGTGAGATGGAATCTCAGTGTAGTTTAGATTTGCATTTCTCTAATGGCTAAGCATGTTGAACATTTTTTCACATATTTGTTGATCAATTGTATTTCTTCTTCTGTGAAGTGTCTTTTTAGTTCCTTAGCCCATTTATTGATTGGATTGTTTGGTTTTCTGGTGTTGAGGTTTTTGGGTTCTTTATATATCCTGGAGATTAATATTCTATCTGAAGTGCATGTGGTAAAGATATTCTCCCATTCTCTTGGCTCCCTCTTCACATTATTGTTTCTTTTGTTGAGAAGAAGCTCTTTATTTGAATCCATTATCCAACTCCTTGGTATATACTCAAAGGACTTACAATCAACATAGTATAGTGATACAGTCAAACCAGTGTTTATAGCAGCTCAATTCACAATAGCCCAACTATGGAACCAAACTAGATGCCCTCTAACAGATGAATGAATAAAGAAAATGTGGTATATATACACAATGGAATATTACTCAGCCTTAAAGAAGAATGAAATTATGGCATTTGCAGGTAAATGAATGGAGCTGGAGAATATCATATAAGTGAAATAAGCCAATCTTGAAAAACCCAAGGCTAAATGTTTTCTTGCATAAGCAGATGCTAATTCACAATAAGGGAGGGGTAAGCTAGGAAAAAATAGAGATACTTTGGATTAGGCAGAGGAGAGTGAAGGGAGGTGAGGGGGTATGGGGGTAGGAAAGATAGTAGAATGAACCAGACATTATTACCCTATGTACACATATGATTACATGAGTGATACGATTCGACAAAATGTATAATCAGAAAAATGAGAATTATCACGAAATTTGTGGCTTATAAAACAAACAAGAAAAAAAAGAAAGAAAGAAAAGTATTCTCTCTCAGTTCTGGTGGCTAGAAGTCCCAAATTAAGGTGCCAGTAGACCAAGCTCCCTTTCAAGGCTCTAGATGAAGGGCCTTCCTTTCTCTTCCAGCTTCTGGTGGCTTCTAGGCTACCCTGGATTTTTGTAGCATAACTGCAATCTTTACTGCTGCCTTCATATGACCTTCCCTCCATGTCTGTCTTCCTCTCCTTTAATAAGAGCACATTATTTGAGTCCCACCTTAATCAAGGATGACCTCATCTCAGGATTTCTCTAAACCATCTGCAAAGACCTTTTTTTTCAAATAAGACACTCAGAGCTTTCACATGGATATACCTTGTTGGATGACAAAATTCAACCCTTTAAAAAGGGTTTTGAAAGTTCTGAAAATGTGACTGATTTTACTTTACTTTCAATAGAAAACCATCTTAATATTGTGTTTTGAACAGTCACTTTGAGGATTATACAGAGAATGAATGGTCAAAGAACCAGCATGGAAGCAAGAAAGTCCATCAATAAGATTTCTAGCCCAGGTAAAAGATGAGGGTCTGAGCTAGGGTTGTACCATTGGTAAGGCCAAGGAAGTAGCAAGACAGGTGGATAAGTAGGACATATAGTTGACAAAAGAGGGGTCTGAAATCTTTGCTGATCTTCAGCCTGAGAAATCTGTGGATGGTGGGGAGACTCAAAAGTAGGAAGATGGGAGGGGAAATCAAGAACTCTCCCGTTGGACTTGTTCATCTGGTCCTATGTTGTGTGCTGACTTCACCTACACTACTCTTCTGTATTTCAATAGCTATAGACAGCCTTAATTTATACAGTATGGACATCATGGTCTGTGCCTATACTTCTAGTTTCTTATGTGTGTGTGTGGTGTGCGTTTTTGTTTTTCTTTAGCAGAAGACAATTAGAACATTTTGAGTACAGATGCAAAGGTTCTGAAATAACTTGGCAATTCTTAGTTTGTGAGATATCATCCAGATGAGCTATGATATGCTGTGCCAGCTGCCATACAATTTATCATTAAGCCCTCTATTTTACCTGGGCCTGGTGGTGCATGCCTGTAATCCCAGCAAATGGTGAGGCTGACGAGGATCCCAAGTTCACAGCCAGCCTCATCAATTTAGTGAGGCTATAACAAATTCAGTAAGACCCTGTCTCTAAATAAAAATACAAAACAGAGTTAGGGATCTGGCTCAGTAAAGTCCCCCTGGCATCAAGTCCCAATATCCCCCCCTCCCAAAGATCTCTCTTTAAAACTTTTGACAAGGAACATGATGACCCCAGAAAGTCAGAGTAATTTAAAAAAACCTCATTGTAGTACCTGACATCAGCTGAGACTTGGGCTTGTGATTATAATTTTAAAATGCTCCAGGGATCGCTTATTGTAGAAAGGTTAAGAAAGTTCACTGCACTGGTTGCTCCAGGGAATTCCCTGAGTATAAGAGCTCTCAGGACCTCAGGTTTGAAGACTTCTTTCAGGAAGATGCTCCAGGCTGGTTCCTTATGTTTTGGGATTGTGTCCTATAATGAAATAGTACTCCTTGCATTGGGACAGGGTAAAATGATATTCCAACCTCAGCATATTTGGGAAACAGCAATGGAGTTTGCCTACTAGGACAAGAATTAGCAGGTGGCATAATCCTCACCTTTCTTCGTTTGCTACTCCTCTCCATCCCTGCACTTACTTCTTGGGCTTATACCTTCCAGTGCTCCAGGTGAGAGTGGGTAAGACGCTGGGGGCAGGGTGTCCATTCTTTTAAGCAGTCTGTACCTTGATTCCCTTCATGGAGAAGGGGGTTTGCTTTTCACTCTTTTTTTTTCTCAACTGGCTTCTAGAGAGAATAGATGCTCCTCATGAATCTTGTTCTGCAACTCCTCTGGGGATGGGTAAGTTCTTGCAGTACCAGAGTGACCGCAAGGGCTATGGACACCCACTGCCTCTTCTTTGGCACAAAAGGCTAATCTAGAGATTCTCCTCTGCCTCTTGCTGTCTCAGCGGACCCCCTTCAGGGATTCCGCTCTCATTCTTTTTAGCCACTTTTATTTGGGCATTGGAACTGATAGGACCAGAATTTGAACCTCCAGTCTTGGAGACACAGGCAGGGACTTGTTCAGGTCAGACTTCTCTGGATGACCATAGGAGGCTGAATGATGTGTTGAGCTGAACGTGAAGCTAGCAGCCACCTTCCCTGACCATAAAAGAATGGAACTCACCCTCCTCCATGGGGACATGGCTGTTAGTGAGTTCCTGAGCTTGTTAACCTGGTGTTGAATCCTGTTGGTTGCTAAGATCTTTCCATCGTGAAGTCAGAGGTCAGGGTCCCTATGGCCCACATAACTCTCTTTTTTCTCTCACACCTCTCTTGCAGGAGTGAATGTGTTCATGTTAGGGTGTTGGTATGAGCCTATTTATTCATTCATTTAACCTGCTATGTGTGAAGTAATATTGAAATACTGATCATAGAAATAAACAATACATGTCCATTCTTGAAGCAACAACTCAGTCTGGTAACATGTTAACGAGTAACTAGAAGACAACATAACAATGACAAGTGTGTGGAAATCTTTTTCTGGATATTATGAATATAAAGGTCAACACTGGCTTGTCCAGTGAGTGGAGAACATTAGAAAGTGGTTCCATTAAAGGTGACTGAGGGTAATTAGTTGGGAGTTTAAAGCCAAAGGAACCAGTCTTTTGTGAAAGACTTTCATGTTTAGGAGAACTGTGGAACATTTTTTTGCTAAATACCAAATAAAAAGGTATGGGGAGAGGTGAAATACGGCTGCACAGTAGTCCCCACTTGTATGTAAGTTTATGTCTGTCTACTCGTATACACTATATTTAAATAAGAGAAATAGATAATATAATTTTTGAGATTTTCAGAAAATATTGATTTAAATTAGTCCTTGAATTCCTTTAATTGTCCTTTGAGCAAGACCCCAAAAATGTTGAAAATAATTTTTTTAAACATGCTGTTTGTACTTTCCAGGTACTTATATGGCTACCATTAATTTTAGAATATTAGCTTTAACACTTTTAAAATGTAAAATGTTGTGGGCTTATATTTAAGGAATGGATGAGAAGGATAGTTTGGCCTTCTCTACAACCAGTTTTTTAGAAAGACTGGTTTAATGTCAATGAATTGTCTCTACTTTTGCTTATCCAGAAATGACATTAATTCTTCTTCATTTCTGAAGAATAGCTATGGTAGGCATAATATTCTTGTCCTGCAATTATTTGTTACTTTTTGTTTTTTCCTTCAGTATTCTGAGTATATCACCCTGTTATCTGATTTCCTGCAAGTTGTCTGCAGAAAAATCTGCTCTAAGTCTAATGGGGATTCTTTTATATGTATGACTTTATGTTTTCTCACAGTTTTAAGGATTCTCTCTGTTTGACTTTTGACAATTTGTTTATAATGTACTTTGGAGAGGACCTCTTTGGGTTGAGTCTATCTGGGTTCTGTGAGCTTTGTGGATTTGATGTTCATATCATTCCCAAGACTTGGAAAATTTTCACCAATCTTCTCATTAAATATGCTATCCAGGCTTTTTTTTCCATCTCCTTACCCTCCACTGTTCCCATCTGTAAATATTTGTTTGCTTAATGATATGCTATAGGTTTAATGATTGAAGAGATGGAAATGTTACTTCCTTGATTCAGTAATACAACTTGTATACATGATAACATTACCATAATATAATCCATAAAGATGTACAAATTAAAAAAAAATTAAATGGTAAATAAATAAAAGAGTCAAGAGGATAAAAATAGAAGTGGCTTTCATTTGTTACAGCTGAAAAAAAGAAAACTCAATCTTTGACATATGGAAACTGTATAAGGCAGAAATCAAGAATCAAACTTTGGGTGCTGATTTAATAAAATATCTAAGTTTTTCATATTTTCTGAAATAACTAATTCACTTCTTTTCTTGATGCTGTTCCATAAACAGGGACAAACATTCATGGGAGAGGAGAACCAAACCTCTGTGACAGAGTTTGTCTTGCTGGGCCTCTCGCAGGACCCACACACCCAAGTCCTGCTCTTCTTCCTGTTTCTCATCATCTACCTGCTGACCATGCTGGGAAACCTGCTGATGGTGGTGCTCATTCACATGGACTCCAGACTCCACACTCCCATGTACTTCTTCCTTAGAAACCTGTCCTTTGCTGATCTCTGTTTCTCTACTACCAC
>JAQQSJ010002916.1:0-12181 GCA_028644305.1 Xerus rutilus
TTGTAAATTGTTTGGCACTTAAAAAGCATTGAGGTAGGTGTTAGATGCTATTATTATTGTGATCACACAGTGTTCATTTGACTGTGATTCCTCCTACTCGGAGTTCTTTGAATCTAAGTTCTTTGAATCTAAGCCTGGAAGTGAGACCTAGGAAGGTAAGGATGGAGGAGGTCCTAGAACAGAGATGGCTGAGGAGAGACAGTCTAGACATAGAGTCAGAGATCATCAAGCACACACCCAATTTCCCAAGTGAATTTAGAATAACTTGATGATCCATGGAATAAACCATTTATTGAGGGCTTTGTGCCATACTGATCCAGAGACCACTGGACTACATTCTTTGTGCTCAGCAACCTAGATCAGCATAAACCATCAAGAAAGCCCTCTAAAGGAACACTCAGATTCAGGTAGCAAAACACGGTGTACTTTTTGGCATAGTGTATCAAAAATTGAGGATGTAACCATATCTTGAACAAGTCTTTGAAAACTCAAGTGGCCTAAAAACAGCTTCATTAGGGACAGATTGCATAGGCACCACTCATAACTTCTAGGAAAAGAAGGTGGACTTGTTTCATGAAGAAGGCAGCAGGAATCATTTATCTGTTTGGGAAAATCCAAAGTCAAGCAGAGACATGCCCTGCCTGTGACTGAAGAGCCAGGCATACTGGGGAGGAATCTCGCCAATGCAACATCAGCCCTGGTCCTCGTGATGTCTGGTGTTTCATTAGATGCCATTAAATTGCCTCATTACTGCCCTATAAAAAGTCTCCCCGACTACCAGTTCCTCAGATCCTTGCCTTCTTCCAGTCTTGCTTCTTCCAGGAAAGAAGGTAAGTCTTTGTACCTGGGATAGAGACTTGTCAAAGAAACAGAATGAGGTGAAGTTGGGGTAGAGAACCATAGGATGAGCTGGGACTAGACACTGAGGCATCCTTGAAGGAAGACGATGGGTGAGAAGCATGGAGCACAGGACATGAGAGCAAAGGGACAGGTGTAGTGAGTAGTTCTGTGTGGGAAGGAATTTCAAAGAACTGGGTTTCCCACACCCCTTCTCTGCATGTACTTATGTAGTCTTCTCTTGGGTCCACTTACTAGTGAAGTAAAATGATGTCCAGTTGATCCAAGGAGCAAACGGTAGACACTTAGCCAAATTTGTCCTTGTTCTTTGCTCCCTGTCAGGCTCAGCTTGAGACTCATGTTAGCTCAGGGTCTATTGATGTTAATTTTCCTTCTCTGGGTACTCCCTACCTGGGAAAAGCCACCCTGAAGACAATTGGCAGCAGGGGAAAATCAGCTGGGGAACAGCAATCTCACAAGGATCATTCACAATGTAGACACTGGAGTAAGAAGAAAGGAAGCATAGAGTTGGGTAGAAATGCAGATATCATTCTTTCAAGCTCTATTGTATCAAATGAAGTCAAAGCTGAGAGGTGAATGGCAACTTGTTCAAAGTTACACAGCCAGATCAAAGGATAAGAAGTGAATGTAGAATCTCTGGCTCTTAATCTTCCCTACTCCCAGGTGTAAAGCATTTGAGTATCCATGATCTTCTCAAAAAGGTCATTGCTTACCCATCACTCTGTTTAAAGGGGAAGCTGCAGATTTCTTTGGAAGCCTTCCAAGTTTCACAGTTTTGATGAGACCTCTCTTTTCAGATTTTACAAAGCCACAGCAAGATGTGTGACCAGCAGAAGCAGCCACAGTTTGCTCCATCATGTGTGAAAGGTTCAGGATTGGGGGCTGCACAAGGTTCCAAAGGTGCTGCTATGCAAGGCCAGGCTCCATCCCAGACCCAAACTGTCTGTGTGACAGGTCCTGCTCCCTCTCAGCCTCAGGCTTTTGTGAAATGCTCAGTTCCAAGCCCAGCTCAAACCTATGTGAAGGGCCCTGCTCCTTGCCAGGTGAAAACCTATGCGAAGTGTCCAGCTCCCTGCCAGACATATGTGAAGTGTCCGGTTCCATGCCAGAAGACCTACGTGAAGTATGCAGTTCCCTGCCAGACGTATGTGAAATGCCCAGCTCCATGCCAGACGACCTATGTGAAATGCTCAACCCCCTGTCAGACGTATGTGAAGTACCCAGCTCCATGTCAGACGACCTATGTGAAATGTCAAGCTCCCTGCCAAACCCAGACATATTACGTCCAGTCTTCTCCTGGCCAGACCTATTACACTCAAGCCCCTGCAAGTGGCTCATCCTCCCAGGGCTGTGTCCCTGACCCATGCTCTGCTCCTTGTTCTACCAGCTACTGCTGTCTGGCTCCTCGTACCTTCGGGGTAAGTCCCCTGAGACGCTGGATCCAGCATCCTCAGGGCTGCAACACAGGATCATCTGGCTGCTGTGAGGATTCTGGGTGCTGCAGTTCTGGGTGCTGCAGCTCCGGGTGCTGCAGCTCCGGATGTTCCAGCTCTGGGTGCTGTGGCTCTGGGTGCTGCTGTTTGGGGATCATCCCCATGAGGTCCCGAGGTCCTGCATGTTGTGACCGTGAGGATGACTGCTGCTGTTAAATATAAAAACATGGGCCTGCTCCAGAATTCACAGCCGCGCTATGCCTTCTGAATCACTCCCCAGTCTCTCTCCCCTTCCCTGGCCCATCTCAGTGATGTAGAACCTCATCACTTCACCTCCATACTTTGCTTCTTTATCAAGGCAGCCTGCCAAAGTTAGTGCAAACCCCAAACTTTGGCAAGAATAAAACCATGAATGCAATGCCCAATGACTTCCTGTCTATTTCTTTCGTTTATATTTGTGCTTTTCTGTCAGAAACTCTCTGACTCTCTATCTTTATACTTTTGGTTTTCAATTGGAAGAATAATCTGCATGCACATGAATAAACAGATGAATGGAGTAAACTCCCAGCCTGGGATCTGCATGCCTTCTAGAACGCTGGGAATAACACTTCCATGCAAATTAGCAGGATCTGAAGCGGAAGATTTTGAGGTTGAGGACTGCCTCTTTCCTGCCCTCTGATTAGTTTTAGGAGAAGGTTTGTCTACGACCAGGTCCTCATGGCAGCATGGTTGCTATGTTGCTAACATGGTTGCTAACCTCTTGAGCTTATCTTTCTGGATGTTGAAGAGACTATGAAACCAAGTCTCCAAAGTATTACCAAATAATGGGCCCACTGCTGTGGCTGTATCTTTGAACGCATAGGAGTCTTTAATAGATTGCATTTTCTTATCTCATAGGATCCAGGCCGAACAAAGAGTCTGACAACTCCCTTGAAGTGGGTAGATACTCCCCAGGTTGGCTCTGGCAGTCAGTGAGAGACTCCAAGAGGAAGGCGAACACTGTGGGAAGAGCATCCAAGCACTGGGGCCAGTTGCCCATCATTGTCAGCACTTCTTTCCTCTTTGCTTGACTATCTATGGGGAGTTTTGTTGGATGGACTTTTATAACATGAGACTCTAAAATGCAAACATTAAAATTGGGCAGAGGGATCAATACTATTTAAAACAATGCCACAAGACCTGATGCATAGGAAAAAACATGTTTGGTGAATGCACAAAATAATTAGCAAGAGCAGGGAAGAATGTATTTCTGAAGCAGTCTCTGATTTATCCTGGGACATTAGCAGAAAGTCATTTTAAGTAGTTTGCCGCCTTTGAATATCTAAAATCATGTAGCTGCTCAGACCATACTCCACTGTCTATCCAGACATCTTAAACTTGCAGCCCAGTCACTGGATGCTCCCCTTAGAGTTTGTGTTCCTCTTGAATTACCAAGTTAGGCCTGCAGTGTGGGAAGATGGGATGCTGCTCATTCTGCAATTTATATGAGCATGTGATGCTTTTTTATACCCAGCAATTGAAATTATATAAGTAGCAAGAGCTATGTATAAATGTTATTGTGCATCAAAATTAAAACTGGTCAACTTCTAGTTTCATACTTGTTCCAGGGATAACCTTACTCAGTTTGGATTTTATCTGTTGAGACCTTTGTCTAAGTATTGCTTATACATGAAACTCACAAGCTAAGTAATTCTTGCAGCCCTTTGTGGTCTAGTCTGCAGAGAATGGCATCCAAAAAGCCCAGCCCAGCACTGATGTATCACAAAATACTGTAGGGAATCTACTTCATAACATAACATGCTTTTAAAAATCTCGTTTTCCATTCTTTTCATTCTTCAACATCCACCCTTGCTCAATAATTTCTCATTAAATGCCCAAATGTTCTCTAACATCCAGGCATTGTGACTTCTTTCATCTCTTTCTTTTCTGGCCTCTTTTTCTGTCCTCCACTGCGCAAGGGTCTGGTCCTAGTCACGTAGATAGTTTGAGTCTTTCCAGCTCCCTCTTAATTTTATTTCTTCTTTACCCAATCTTGGCATTTGTGTTTCAGAGAAATTGACTTAGGAACAAAAGCCTTTCCTCTTTCCTCCGGCTGTTCTAATTCTCTCTCTAGCCAATTCTATTGATTTTGTATAGGAGGAAGGGAAAAAATTATAAAGCTTAAAGACAAAAATGTGATTTTTGTTGTTGTTTAGGAATATGAGTAGAAGGAAAAGCAAGGAGTGAAACTTGACTCAGTAATAACTCCCAATGGATTACATGTCTTAATATCTGCCTTTTCTATTTTGTGGGATCACAATATATATTGCTGTATGACAAGTTACTATTGAGCATGAATTCTTATTACTGTTTTTTCCATTTGTCTCTCTCTTCTGATTTTCTCTTTCCTTCTCTCTTTCTTATTATTATTTGAGTTGCTAATAAGGCCTTTTAAGATGTTTTCAAGTTTACATGACAGATAATACACTTCCAGAGAAGTACACAAATTATAAGTTAATACTCAGTGAATACACCTGTATAACCACCACCCAGATTCTAGAAAGTTAATATTATTATGAAAATAAATACAGCCCCTGATCCTTATGAAGTGGGGGACTGAGTTTGGAGACATGAGACGGCATTGAACAAACCTTTGGAAGAGCCCTGCCAGGTGTTTAGGAGATGTGTAGAAAAGACAATGTAAATAGAGGTGGTGGCTAAGGGAACTGGGCTCTCAAGGCACCCAGGAGCACCTCCTAGTGAACCCTAACACCTGACAGAGGGGACCTCCTCTTTTATGGACCTTAGGTGACTAAGGCCAGGGCTTGAGAAACCCTCACAAACCTGGGCAGTCTGGAGGAATGATAAGCAACTTTTATGTCAGATTTTCATTCATTCATCCAATAAATAGATATAGAACATATATTTTGTTCTAAGTACTATTGCTACTATTTTCAGGCGAGAGAGAGAGAGAGGGAGGGAGGTGTTAGGGAGAATACAATCCAGTAATCCAATATACAAATGTAAACATGCATCTATGACCAGAACTGTGAGGGAGGAGTCCAAAGTACCCCATGATATGGGAGATCGGAAAGTGCAGCTTGATCCCCAGGTTGAGTAGGAGTCCATGACAAGAGGCCAGAGCACATGTCGGGCTCTATGGAAGGAGGAGGACCAGCAGGTGTAAGGCTCTGGCAGGAGAGAAGGGAAGATGAGGCAACAGGCAGGAGGGCCTGATGGTTCTGCTAAGGACTCCATTGAACCAGCAGAGGTACCCAAGCAGCCACTGAGAAGTTTCAAGCAGGCAGGCAATAGCACATCAATTGTGCCTTTTAAAATTTGGTTCTCTCTGCACAAAGAAATTTATATTTCTAGAGCATATTTAACAGATAATCTAAAACAATTGCCTAATGGCATTAGTTTGCCCTGCTCTCTCCTAGTTCCTACCAGGTGTACCTCCTCATCTTTAGGTCTAGTTGGAGCATCTATAAAATGATAGCTTGGGCCCTATTATAAATAAGCTGCCTTCAAGTGCCAATATTTGGTGGTGTTTGCCTCCCACTATAAGGCCCATCACTGCATGATACTGACTCTTATTTCCAAAATTGATGGGTATATCTTTCAGAATATTCCATTTCAGGACATTTTAAAGTTCAACATTAGCCTTTTTTTAATATAACTCAAAAAATCTTGATGCACCATTTCTTATGCTAAATAATCCAATCTTTCTAATTCTGGTTCCCTCTGCAGTATGTACCTGAGACTTACCTACCAGTGATTTCAAAAGAACAGTAAGTCAGAACATGAAATCAAACTCCTGGGAAACTGAGAAGAGTTCCCTTGGGCAGGCTGAGGGGCTGCTATCTGGGATTCAGAATGAGTCTGCTTCCCCACAATTTTTCTGAAGTGTTAGAAGTCTGCAGAATAGAATTCTAAGACCCTTCCCTGGGTATGATCGTTTTCATGACGTTTTCTCTTCCAGGAAAATGCTTCTGCAAAAATTTCTGATAAATAAGGCTAATACATACAGGTAGACTTCATATTTCACCAAAATCAATCATGAAAAACATACCTATATAAACTACATTTTTAATTTTACACATATTATAAATAGATGGTGTATAAATACATAGCCAATGTTATTAAATACCTGTAAGAAAAATGACTCAAATCCATTCTTGAAACCTAAAGAGAGGAACAGAGAGAACTGTCCTCTATTTGTTGAGGGCCTGCTCTGTGCTGGACACTGCTACTCACTTTACATGTGATATTCTCTTATCTGAGAAATAAAATAATTGATTTGAACTACTTGGCAAGTTCGGGGGAGAAACAGCTGACATTGTGGTAAGAGCTGGACTTTGTATTTACTGACCCTATGACTCCAGATAAGTAACATGATCTCTCCGTGCAAGCCAACTGTGTCTCATGAAACTGCCTAAAATACTGTCTAACACATCTTAGCTAAGTTACACAGTTTTCCTCTCCTTGTTTGGAAGAGTTATGCCAATAAATATGAAAAGCAACTTAGTAAGAAGATGACAATCATATCAGCTAAAAAGTATTGTCTCTTTGGGCCTCTGTTTCTTCCTTTATAAAACTTATAAGTTGGGGGACACTGTCACCAGGGCCTTTTCCAGGTCTCATAGCCTCCTCTTCAGTTCTTTGAGTCAGCCTCGAAGTTCAGAGGTATCTTTCTAAGATAGTAGAGATAGGGCAGATGTTTGATGGGTAGCCTCCCCTATCTATGGGGACATAGATAAGAGCCCTTCTCTTGGAGTCAGTGCTTGGCAAGAAGGGAGAATCTGAACCAAGTCCTGAGACAGCAGTTGGTGGAGAAAATGTCCTAATCAGATGTCATTCCTGTAAGCAGCTCCACCCATGGAAGTCTGCTGATGACCTGATTAGCACATGTGCCGTGTCAGACAGATGGGTGTTGGGGTGGGCTGGGCCACAAGGGGAAAGAGAGGGGGTGGAATAGTATGTGCAGCACCAGGGCTGAGAAAGGCAGGCGGTGAGTAATATTCTCAGAGATCCCCGTGGCCAGCCTCATGTTTGGCCCACATGGACGATCGGCTGGGAGACCTGTTTCTCTTAACCTACCAGCCTGGGCACACCACGAGTTGGGAACTAGGCCTTATTTTCTTTGTTGTCTCCAGAGTCAAGAACAAGGTGGCACTTAATATATTCTTGTCAAATAAAGGACTGACTCTTCCTCCATTTATGTATCTATCTTATGGAAAATTCCCTGTAGTGTGTGAATCCATTCTGATTACTCAGGGCACACCAAAGAACACTCATGGGTTTACCTTCTAAGGCTTTCTCAGACTGGAAAATGCCAAGCTAGATCCTATCCACTGTCATGAACCCGTCACAAGGCCAAGCACCCCCGTATAGCCTACCTCAAATCACCCTGACTACTCCGCCGGGACTGTTTTACTACCTAATATTTTGTTACATATTCATTTGTTTATTTCTTTGCCTTTCCAGTTGGAATAAGAACCCGCTGAAGTTGGGGGGACAAGCAAAGTTAAATTTAGCTTACATGGTCTTTTTGAATTACAAAGCAATTTTAAATCTATCAACTCATTTAAAATGCAGCTGCATGCTATGGCGAGGGAAAGATTAATGTCCTTACTGCTTTGTGGTAACCGATGAGGAAGCTGAAGTTCAGAGAAGTTAAATGAACTGACCCAGATCCACATCGTGAGGTAGGACCCAGAACAGAACTTATACACCTAAGTCACGTTCTACTTCTCATTTTCATGACAGCTGGTGCCCCTTGGATCCCTCTCTCTGTCCTTCTGCTTCTTGTCCCCTTTGGTTCTTATGCTCCTCTGTTCATACTGTAAAAGCTTTTCAGAATAAGCCTATTCCTTCCAAGACAGACCTCCTAAAAGCATGATTTTCATCATCCCTATGATGAGGGGCTTTTAACCTGAGAATATATCAAGGATGCTCCAGAAAGGCCAGGCAGAGGTAGAGTGTGGACTCATGTCTTAGGAGTTACCTACCTGATTCACACCCGGAATCCTCCTCCTTAGTTCTCACACTCTCAGGAATGGTTTATGCATTCACTGAATGAACCTGCGTAATGAAGGAAGCATGTTCTCCTCTGTCAGACAAGCAAAATAAAATGCTAGTTACAATAAACGAGGCCTTATGGGCACATAGCAGGAAGATGCTCAACTTCTTTGGAGGGGACTGCTGGGTCAGGCTATGAAAAGCCTGTTATGAATTTAAACTAGAGTTGAGGAGAGGAAAATAGGTCTTCTCACTTGAAAATGTACTTGTTGAAACCATTGAGAGCCTAGGATGAAAATGCCTCCCTCTGGAGGTGATTTGTGTTGGCTTCTGCTGAAGATCAGAGGGTCTCCAGTTCTAGGATCACCTTTAGCAAAGCTCATGGGTGAAGGTGCCTGGAGCACAGCAGCAGGTCTGTGCAGATGGTTTCTTCTGGTTCAGCCTACCTGGAGAGTGAGCCCAGCTAACTTTAGGGTGGTCTCCTGTCAGATTTCCCATCCTGTCCAGAGACTGGGCTCCAACTTTCACCCTCATCAAGCAAGGTCACCAGAATTTTCCCCTTAGACAATAGCAGCTTACTCACACAGTGGAAAGAACATGAGCTTTGGAATCAAATGCCTCAAGGTTATAACTTTACTTCTACCACCTAGGACAAGTTCAGTGAACTTAAGCAAGATGAGTTTGCTTCTTTGCGTCTTAATTCTTTCACTTCCAAATTAGAAATATTATTAACAGCCTGGTGGTTTTATTGTAAAGGCTAAATAATATGATACGTGTGTACTTTATAAGCCATTGTGGACCTTCAACCTTTGTGTTTTCTTCTCTTTTCCCCATCTTTGATGGTCGTTTGCATCCCTAATTCATAGCATCTCTTTTTTCCCTCCTTTCCAATTCTATCTCCTATGCAGAAATCATATATTCTGGAATCTGTACAAGAAAGATTTTTAGGATCAGGACTGGTGTCCACACTATGTAATAGGTTGCTGGCTATTGCTCTGTTTTTTGTTTGTTTTTGTGGGGAAATGAATGAATTGAGACTGTAGTCTGATATCTAATGTTGTCTTGGAGGAGCCATGAGCTGCCCATATCCCTGTGAGTGACAGGTGGTCCCTCCCTCTAAGTAAATGGGTATTTTTGGTGTCAATCATTTGTAGATGAGATAGATAGCCTAACAGGCAAATTAGAGCTTAGAAGACTGGAGAAGTCAGCATTTCTGTCTCTCTTTGGCCCCTAGAATTCTAGGATATCCTTAGAACATTTCTAAGTGTGGGAAAAACATGACTTCTGCTACACAGTAGAAGATTTCCAGCCCTATGTTCTTATTACCTTCACTAATACAAAGGAAAAAAAAAAAAAAGAACAGGGAAAAATAGTATGGGAATTTCCATGAAGGAACTAAGAAAGCGAGTATTTAAGAGAGCTGCAAGAACAAACATCCAGCTGAGCTCCATTTGTAACTCAGTAAAGGTCAAGAAAGAGAATTCTCCTTGGCAATCTTTGAAGGTTCCAGAAATGTTGCGAATTTCACAGTGTGTGTAATTTGTACATTGTATTGTTTAGCCTCTGAGTATTGTTGGAGAATGTCACCAATTAACCTCGCTAAAAATTGAAAGTGAGTCGCCTATCTAAAGAGAAGTATGGAATTCTCCAAGATGCACACTGTGAAGATCTGTCAAGGTTCTCATGTCACCAAGCTCCTTGAAGCACCAGGATCAAGAAAGAGGAGTGCCCTGGAACTGAGCAGCTGGGTGGCTCCACTCACTGCTCTGGGGGTGAGGATGACCACCTCTGGTCTCATACTCAGGCCATTCCTGCCATCCCCTGGCCATCTCAGGTCAGGATGTCTGCTGTAGGTGGGGCCTCCAGGGTGGTGCTGCTCTGGTATGTAGGCTTTATGTGTGGGCATGCTTAACTCCACAATGTGCACTTAGGAAAAGAGGCTATGAGGCAGGTGTAGAAAGGGCAGAGTACAGGGGGATCTGAGGCTAGGCATTAAGGATGAGGCTGGAGGAGTATGTTTCATAGTGAACAGGGACTCTTCCCATAGACATATCTCGGATCATTGTGTCTTGCCCTTTGTGTTTGATTTATATAGCTCTCCGATTGTTGCATTGTCCTTCAGAATGAAAAGGCCTATGTGTTTGTTGAGGAAAAACAGTTGTGACCTAAACAAACAAATAACCCAACAGGCAAAGGAACTAAACAGGCACTTCACAGAAGAAGAAATACAAATGGCTAATAAATATATGAAAAAATGTTCAACATCTTTAGCAATTAGAGGAATGCAAATAAAAACTACACCGAGGTTCCATCTCACTCCAGTCAGAATGGCAGTTATCAAGAATGCAAGTAATAATAAATGTTGGTGAGGATGTGGGGGAAAAGGTACACTCATACATTGCTGGTAGGACTGCAAATTGGTGCAACCACTCTGGAAAGCAGTATGGAGATTCCTTAGAAAACTTGGAATGAAACCACCATTTGACCTAGTTATCCCACTCCTTGGTTTATATCCAAATGACTTAAAGTAAGCATACTACAGTGACACAGCCACATCAATGTTACAGCAGCTCATTTCATGATAGCTAAGCTATGAATTAAACTAGGTGCCCTTCAACAGGTGAATGGATAAAGAAAATGTGTTATATATACACAATGGAATATTACTCAGCCATAAAGAAGAATAAAATTATGGCATTTGCCTGTAAGTGGATGGAACTGGAGACTATCATGCTAAGTGAAATAAGCCAAATCCCTCCCCCCCCCAAAAAAAAACAAAGGCTGAATGTTCTCTCTGATATGTGGATGATAACACACAATAAGGAGTGGGGAGGGAATAGAAGTTCATTGGATTAGACAAAGTTGAATGAGGGGAAGGGAGTGGGGATAGAATTAGAAAGACAGTAGAATGATTTGGACATAACTTTCCTATGTTCATGTATGAATATACAACCAGTGAAACTCCATATCATGTCCAACCACAAGAATGGGATCCTAATTAGAATGTTATACTGCATGTATGCATAATATGTCAAAATACATTCTACTGTCATATATATGTAAAAAGAACAAATAAAAGAAAAAAGAAAAACAATTGTCTAGCAAACCAGACTTCTTTCCTCCAGCCAGCAAATATGCTATCTAGAGAGGAGCCAATCCTTACTACTATAAGAAAAAATGAAAATACTAAGGTTATAAATTCATTTGATATATCCTTGTCCATGGTTGAGTCCCTTGAATCAAGAACATCTAACCATCACTAGTATTGATTTCATTGTGGTTTTTATTAGTTATAATTCCCATTAAAACAAGTCTTAATTTTTCTTGCCCATAAGAGTAATTTTCTTCTCTAAATTTGTACATCACACAGAATCATTAATTCAATTACAGAGTAAAGTGTGGCCCTTTAGTCTATTGAGCACAAAGAGTTGCACATCTTTTCCCTATATTACTTTATATCACAATATCATATTACTAATACTTTAATTATATAAAGTGTTTCCCCTAAATGCCTTATTTACTCCTCCCTCTGTCTCATTCTTGCACATCATATCTCTACATCTCTGTATCCACCTCTGTTCATTTGCATTGCATGGTGTCTATTGCCAGAGAGTCACAACTTGGTTTCACAGAAAATAACCTTGTCTATCATAGGCACTGTCTGCCTAATGTCAAAGTGCAGTGCCTGTTTTTTTGGCATTCCAAATGCTAAACTTTACTGAGAAAGTTATCTTTGAAGGTCAGGGTGGTGTCCAAATTTCTCCAAATCCTCCAGGATAATGCTTTGCATGTAGAACATTCCATGTGACATACTCAACTCTCATTCTTTTGCCATCTTTATCTTCATAAATATCTATTTATGGCCTCAGTTGAGTCCAACAAGGATAACA
>JAQQSJ010002917.1:0-12181 GCA_028644305.1 Xerus rutilus
TTCTGTCTCTCCAGGTGTCAACATCACTAGATGAGCTCACCCTATGGGTAAGGGACAGCTATGTCTCAGCCTCAAAATCTCAGTTGGCTGAAAAGTCAGGCAGCAAAGGCAGCTTTATCCAAAGGCAAGGACCCCAGTAAGACACATTAGGGCAATTCAAAGTATTAGTCCTCCCACCTCCAATGTTGTAGTGCCTTGAGACTTAGCTCATAAAGGAACCCCAATTGTGGAAGTGGAGGGACACAAGGCAAAGAGACCCAGACAGCAGCATTCAAAGTGACCACTGTAGTCTGAGCACTGAGGATCGAATCTGGCTCAACCATGTGGCATGTAACCCAAAGAAAAATGAGCCTCTGTTTTCTCATCTGTACATTGGAGTACTGAATACTCCCTCTGAATGTTGGGGGAACTGAATTAGAGTAAAAGAGGTGACACCAGGAAAGCCTTAGAGATGTCTGGCTAGAGATGGGAGCCCCACTCAGGGCAACTTATTGCCACAGTTACTATCACTAATTCTAGGTCAGAGGTCCCAAATTTTTGCTGGGAAGGGTCAGAGAGAATATATCAGGCTTTAATGGACAAATAGTGTCTATTCTCATCACTGTACTCAGTTGTCCTAGGGTGACATGGCCAGGGAGCACAGGTGCAAGAGCTCACAGGGTGTGTTCTATAGACCTGCACTTGACATTGGATGCAAAATATCTAATAGTGTTCCAGAGGGTGCATGGGTGGAGGAGGTGTGATTTCCCAAAGTCAGAAGGCCATGGCCCCTGCTCTGCCACAATACTTCCCAGTTTACATGGGACCCAACAAGTTGCACATACTGCCCCTAGAGGGCTTTGGTGTAAACACATGTGAGAAGATGTTCTTTTCCTTACTGGAAGATCTAGAGGGAATTCCCCCAGTCAGGAGGTAGGAGATGCTGTAATCAGGGATGGCCACATACCCAAATACAAGAAAGCTTGTGGACACTTGCTGTAGTTTGGATCTGAAATGCCCCCCATGAAGGCCCTGGTGTTCAAGGCATCCTCAGTCAATGGTGCTATTGGGAGGTTGGACATTTAGGAGATGGTGCCTCCTAGAAGGAAGTGAAGACACTGGGGGCTTGCCTCATAGGATATGGGACCCTGGTCCTTTTCTGTCTTTCCTTTTCCTATGCAGCCACCATGAGGTGAGCAGATGACTCCAAAATTCTCCTGCAACAATGACTGATCCACTATAGGACTAAAGTCAGAGGCCTAAGCAAGTACAGACTAAAACCTCGGAAACCATAAACCAAATTCAAACTGTACACCTTGCAAACTGGTTTTTGACAGTAATTGGCACAAGGAAGGAAAGCTGCATAACACAGCTCTCTAAGGGAGAAAAGGAGGACACTACTGAGAGACAAAAATATGCCCACACCTCACTCATTTAACCTTCCCTCCCACTCCCAGCCCCTCCCTAGCAGAGGTCACATTGCACGAGAGGTTGTCCATCACATAAATTCTAATTAAAAGTTCATCATTTTGGGACCAGCTGAATTTTACAGGGCAGAGGGTGCCATTCATTAGATATGTTTGCAAAAATCTAGTAGAAATCAGCCCCAGAAAAGAGCCCCTTAGGCAGGACAAGCTGAAATGTGAGGGACTTAAAGGAAAAAAAGCAAGGTTCACAATTGGCAAAAGAGGAGTTTGAGGGAGCTATGACCACTTAAGTTTCTTTTTCCTTTTTTATTTATTCTAATTAGTTTTACGTTAGAGCAGAATGCATTTTAACACATTATACATAAATGGAGTATAATTTATTGAATTATTTCACTTAGCATGATGTTCTCCAGCTCCATCCATTTACTGGTAAATGATATTATTTCATTCTTCTTTAAGGCTGAGTAATATCCCATCATGTATATATACCACATTTTCTTTATCCATTCATCTGTTGAAGGATACTCAGGTTGTTTCCGTAGTTTACATATTGTGAGTTGACCTGACATAAACATTATGTAGCTGTGTCACTGTAGTATGTTGATTTTAAGTCCTTCGGGTATCAACAGAGAAGTGGGGTAAATTGGTCAAATGGTGGTTCCACTCCAGTTTTTCTGAAAAATTTCCATACTGCTTTCTACAATGGTTGCACCAATTTGCAGTCCCACCAGCAATATATGAGTGTTCCTTTGTGCTCATATATTCACCAACACTTACTGTTGCTTGTATAACTGCCGTGCTGACAAGAGTTGGGGGATGCTATGGACACTTAAGTTTCTTAATGTGTATCATGAAATGATGCACCAGAGAAGTGCTTTTATATACACTGAACCAAGAACAGCATGCAAAAGTTGATACAAGTATAGGCTCAGTGATCTCCAAACCTGTTCACCCCTAGGTCAATGTTGTGGTGAGGTTTCCTCCACAGTTTACTGAAACCACATTGAGAATCAGAGAAAGAGGTCACCATGTCGGTTTTTCATCAGTCACAATGCACAGAATTTTGCAACTGATTTAAGGGTACAACAATCTCATGCATACCCACCTAGCAAGGATTCACAAGTATAAAAGTCCAGGTGGTGCAGGTGTTGTGAGCCCAGCATCTTTCACACTACACTTGCATAAAAACATATGTCACAACTACTCTGGAGTCTCGTTTTCCAGAAGATATGAAGAATCTATAAAATTCACATAGTATTTTCGCAGTAATTGTGTCTCAGCAATATTACCAGGAAAATAACCAGAGATGCTGACAAAGACTTATATACTCTAGCACGATTTAGAGTGGTCCCCAAAGGAAGGTAGCTTCAATGTCCTATCAATAGGGAACAGTAAAGGAAGCAGAAGTACTACACAAGACATCTCCTATGACATTAAATGTCACCTGCTGAAAGAAGGTTGGATGTCTGTGAGAAGGAGATTTCTGCTAAGACACAGCAGATTTCATAGACCCCAAGGACTCCTGGTTTTCATTCTTTCTGTGACATGGCTCCCCAGATGGATAAAGTTGAGTAGAGTGTCCAATAAAGGAAACAAAACTGAGAGCACATGCTCATAATATTCAAGAATACTGGGGCAGCATCAACAGAAGAAACCCTAGAGTAACTGGGATAGAAAATGTTGAGATATAGCCTGAAGGCATTAAGAATATTTCTAATGAGAAAGTAAGAGAAATGAGACTTTTTCCAAGATAAAGGACGCATACAGGACTGGAAATATGTGATTAGAAGAGAACTTCTCTAGGACATACCAGAATCCAAATGCAATAAATAATGAAATTGAGAAAAAAAATAAGAAGCAAAAAACCAGGGAGCTGGATATGTGAAAAAATAAGTAGAATTGGTACACTCATAGCCAGACTAACCAAAGGAAGAGAGGGAAGAACAGACCCATAGAGTCAGAGATGAGAAAGGTTATGACAGTATAGACATTTTGAAATCCAGAGGATCATCAGAGACCATTGTGAAAATGTTGACTCTAATAAACTGGAAAATCTAGAAAACATTGATCAATTTCCTGACATATATGACCTGCCCACTTTGAACCAGGAAAATGTACAAAACCTAAATAGACTAATAGGAACAAAGGAGATTGAAACAGCATTTAAAGGCCTAACAACAAAGAAAAGCCAGGACCAGGTGGATCCTCTTATGAAGTTTTCCAGACTTTTAGAAAGTAGTAACACCAGTCTTTCTCAAATTATTCCAGGAAATGAAAGGAAGGGAACACTCCCAAATACACTCCATGAAGCCTGTATAACTCTGATACAAAAATACAACAAAGAAACATCAAGGAAAGACAACCACAGATTAAAAAACACTGATGAACATAGATGCAAGAATCCATAATAAATGTCAGCAAACTGCACTCAAAAACACACTAAGAAGATAATATACCATGAGAGTGAGCTTCCTCCAGGAGATGCAAGGATGTTTCAACATACAGAAAATCAATAAATGTAATTCACCACTTAAAGAGAATTAAGAATAAGAATCATATGACCATCTCAATACAGGGAGTAGTCAGGAAATTCAGGTCTGTTGGTCAAATGTAGGATATCGCCTGTCTATGTAAATAAATATTTGTGGTTGGGGAGAGCATTTTGTGGTGCTGGTGATGCAACTGGGGGCATTCTGTATGCTGTCCAAGCACTCTGCTGCTGACAAATGCCCCAGCCTCTATATAAGAAGGTTTGGGGGAATGTAGCCACACCCACTGACCCAATACTCCACAGAGCCTAAAATAGCAATGGAGTTTTTGTCCAAATTAAAGCTTTCTAATTCCTGATTTACTGTATAAAGTACACATTAACAAATACTGATATTGGGTCATGGTGGCTCATAACTAATTCCAGCAGCTTAGGAGGCTGATACAGGAGAATTGCAAGTTCAAAGCCAGCCTCAGCAACAGCAAGATGCTAAGAAACTCAATGAGAACATATCTCTAAATAAAATACAAACTAGGGCTGGGGATGTGGCTTAGTGGCAAGTACCCGTAAGTGGTCTCCCTCCACGTTTCTATAAATGTCCTTTATATATATATATTATACACACACACACACACACACACACACACACACACATATCTTTCTTGTACATTGGTATATCTAAAATGCAATCACCCATTTTAACATATAACATGTAATAAACCTCCTTATCATTTGTATGCATATAGTGCTTCAAAATCATATTTTTCTGACCCTGAAAGATCAGTTCTAAAGTGAGTTTACCAGATAAAAAGAATGATATGCTGGAAAATTTGACATATGCTCCCAAATCATCCTTCAAGAAGGTTTTTCACGTTCCATTTACCAACAGTTCCAACAATGTGTAAGAATGTCTTTTTCCTCACTTTTACCAACAGGTGAGACTACATGAATGACATACTTATTATTATGATTAAACTACTCATCAATATAATTAAACAACTGGTAACTCCCCATTTGGTGACCTTGTTCTGTCACATATGCAAAGATGAATCGCTCTAATGAAATCATATAATTTGATAATCATGAATATAGCACAATTGAGAATTCATTTTACATGTTAATAACTATTATCTATGGGAAATATTTGCGTGGTCTTACTGATCATGTTCTTCTTTCTCCTCAAGGGCCAACTGCTGTTTGTCAGGTTTTCGGCTTCTCTTTTGCTGGATTAATTCACCATGACCACCAGCAGCAGCAGCACCATCACATAGCTCTTCTGAGGTTATTATTCCATGACGTCTGCGCTTCATGCATTGTTCTTCAACCTTTCAGGAAAGTTTGATAGTAAGATAGCTAGTACTTTTCAACAAAAGGCACAGTTTTGTTTTTCTTGAGATCAGAACCTGATACTGTTGAATTATCATGATTTCAGTACTTAAAAGGTAAATAGGTGCTTTTTTTTTTTTTTGGTCGAAAATCACACGTTGCAATCATTTATTCCTGGAACAGCTGCTAGACATTTGGATCTTGACATCACGAGGCTCAATAACCTATAGACAAGAGCTTGTTCCTCTGTCTCACATTTTACATCTTGTCATAACACTGAACAGGGTTTATCTGAAGCTCCCTGGTGGTACAAGTGAAAAGTTTGTAACTCAGATACATTAAGTGTGAAACCTAATGTTTCTACATGCAGTGTGACTCCTCTTTCCTTAATGCATAATTTCTGCTTCTCTGCTTTTGGGTGAGAAAACTCTGCACTGCCAGTTACACTTTCCCACTACACACTTCCCTGGATACTGGGTAATGGATGTGAAGTCCCATCAGTGCTGGGCAAACAGCCTCAGAGCCTTTTCTGATTAAGGAACTGAGAACACAGGGGCCAAAAATTGAGGGCATCCATCAGGAGGCTGGTGCACTTACTCTTGATTTTCTTGGCTGAACATATAACTACTATTCACTTGTGCTACCCTTTTGACAAATCTACATGAACTGCAGGAAAGTCTTTTTACATCTTGAAGTTTCTGAGCACAGAGATGTCTCTTAGAATGCTTTACTCACTGAGTGTTGATTACGAGTCTATCCCACTGGCCTTTAATATCATCTTCTAAAGGCTGCTCCATGGTATAAAGCCCATCAAATTCAAATTTTTATGCTACTTCCTTTTCTTGCTTAAGAGCAACCAATGGGACATACAGATGAAAAATAAACATGGTAAAATTAGTTTAGATTTATTGGCATCTCCTGTGGTCACAAACAAAAGGGACAATAGCCCAGCAGTGTAACGAGAAAATTTAGATCCAGAGATTGAGACAGTCATAGTAGGTCCCACTAAGCTTCAACATAATCTGACAATCGGAAAGTCTTCAGATGTACACAAGGATGCATGTATACTCAGGAGGGAACAGAGCTTTAGCTACTCATATACTCCTGATTGAGCATATGCAGAAGACACAAGAGGGTCCAGTGGAAACCGTGAGACTTGGAAGATTTATAAAATGCCTAAAGTTTGAATGAATCCCCTAATTGATAGACATATCCATCATTAAAAAGGCAGAAACCTTATTGACCCCAGTAACAACAAATAGTGGTGAGGACGTGGGGACAAGGGAATGCTCATACATTGCTAGTGGGACTGCAAATTAGTGCAACTACTCTGGAAAGAACTATGAAGATGCCTCAAAAAACTAGCAATGGGGTCTGGGATTGTGGCTCAATGGTAGAGTGCTTGCCTTTTAGCTAACTAGTGTTTATGTGGAATAATCTGATTTTCTTACATTTTTTAACTTTGTTAGTTTTCTTTTTTAAAAAAAATGCTAAGATAAAGGCTGGAATTTTGCCTGGTATTTAAGTACTAGCATTCTGCTTTTGTGATCATGAGAATATGTCAAGGGAGTAGACGTCCAGTAGTATGAGTGTCCACTCTATTCTCTACCTACCTCCAAAAAAGCATCACCATGTACCAAATCATTCAAGAGTGAAGATGAGGGGTTATATCTGCTTCTTTCTTCTGTTCCTTACCACTGGCCCTTCCCTCTTTACTGGTGCTGACTGTTTTGATCTGTGTTGGGTTAAGAAATAGTGTACTTTTAATTTTTATTTATTTATTTTTTAAATGCTTTTGCAATGGTTGTGCTGGTGTTTTTATAGACAAAAAGAGAAACAGGAGATCCTAGTGGGTGGCCTGCATTCACGAAAAGACTAAGAGAAAGGCTGAAGCTGCAATGCATGTCTTTTCCTCCACTGATTTTAACACGTCATGAAAATTAACATAGCATCTGTCTCATGAGGAAGGCAGAATTCTCCAGCTCTTTGCCCTCTGTTACCCAGTAGGAAGAGTTGAGAAAGACAAGAGCAGGGAAACATCCTTTGCTCTTAAAAGGCAAGGGTAACCTTTTCAGAGTGCTGTTGATCTCTGTTGGGTTAAGAAATAGTGTACTTTTTTATTTTTATTTTTTTTATTTATTTTTTTAAATGCAATCCTCATGTTAATCTATTGGTATTTTCCCATTGTTTGGCTAGCATTTAGAAAAATAATTACTAATAAGATTCAGTGATAAATTACATGGCCGGGAGAAACTCTGACATGAAATTTCAGCTGATGGGATGATGTTGCTACGTTGGGGAGTGTGGGTAGAGAGAAAAAGACAGTGTTAGGATTACTGAATATAAACATTTATGTGAATTGCCTGCATTTGCAACTGAACAATTGTGTACTTTTTTAATTTTGTTATTTACCTAAATTAATAGAAATAAGACTTTAACATAGGTCAACATTGCATATACATTTGCCAAATATTGTACACCTAGTTGATGCGTGACACTTTTCTAGGTTTTATAGAACATGTTGAGAATATGATCCTTGCTCTCAAATACACATAATTAAATGAATATAAGACTATATTTCAGAAGGAGGAAAATGATTCAGCAGTAAATCTATCATTATCTTAAAAGATATACTGCCCTTTAAGATGGAATGTTTCTCTGATAATATATTATAGTCATACAAATCAGCAGCAATCAGGTTTGTGATTTACAGACCTCTTCAGTAAATTTTAGTATTTATCACATTTTTGCCCATTTAATATGTTCTTCTTTCTCTGATCTTTCCCTAATTTATCTAGAAGAAATCTGAGGTGAATATAACACTTTAAAAAACACTTTAAGCAAAAAACTGGAATAGTATTCAATCATAGTTTAATAAAGAACATGTGTAGTTTACCTTTAGGGATAACTTTCCTTCCTTTCAAAGTGTCTGTTAATTAAACCAGATGAGACTAGAAAGGAAGGTATTCAGAACACTAAATAAAATGGATGTGCTTTGTGGAACTGGCAGGATTCACCAATACATGTAACAGTGATATATCATTGCATTTGGTCCTAACACGTATCAGTGTAGATCAACAGAGTAAGTAAGACAGCTAGTGTACACCATGGTGAAAGGGTTAATTGGCCTTGCTGGGTTCAATGTGCCACTCTAGTGGCACTTGCTGTTGTTTGTGTAAATGGAGTTGCTCATTCCTTTCCCACTAAGCTGCCACTCTTTTATTTACACAGTTGAACCACCAGTGAGGGATGGATCAGTTTACCAGTTGTCAGGCCTTTTCTTCCTCCTTTTCTGTCCACTTCATGCTTTTTCCTCCAGCTGTTGCTGCATACCTCCCTAATCCTAATGTTTTCTTAAGCCTTATGATTTTTTTCAAGTTCCTTCTTTTCTCTTATTCACTGATTCATGTGGATGGATATTATACCTGGTTCTACTGAATTCCTGGTTCTAATTCCTTTACCTCTATTCTTATTTTATCAACTCATACCTCAAAACTTACTGAAACTCAGAAATTTTTTTTTTTTTTTTTTTAAATATTTTTTTAGTTGTAGATGGACACAATGTTTTTTTTTAATTTTATTGCTTTGTACGTGGTGCTGAGGATCGAACCCAGGGCCTCACACATGCAAGGCAAGCGCTCTACCGCTGAGCTACAATCCCAGCTCCAGAAATTTTTTTTCAAGTAACATTATCGAAACCCTTTAAAAATTAAAACATTGCATACATGGTTACAAGTCCTCTTTATCTGCTAGTCTCCCCATCCCACTGTGAGCTAATACATTAAATACATACTTCTAGACGATTTTTACATTTTTATATCAATATCTATCTACATATTTAAAAACGTGAGATGATATTGCTAGAAAACTATATATGGTATTTTGAAAATATTGTTCTGCTTTTTCCCTCTCTGTTGTATTTTTTAAAAGTATGCATATTACAAAGAGATGCATCCATGTTACCTGGATCTAATTTAAACTGGTAACTGCACTGTATTTCACATTTTAGTTTTCTACCTACTATTGGACCTTTAAGTTATATTCAGGTTTTTTCCCTCTATTTTAAGAAATACCACAATGATCAGATTTTACAGATGTGGTTATGTATGTATTGCTAGTTTTTCCAGGCAGTGATTTCCAATGAGGAGTTAAAATCAATTTAGTAATTTGGAATCTCCATTTAATAGAATGCAGTAAAAGGTGTCAGAGTAAATGGTATTTATTTTTACATAAAATATATATGATTGGGTTCTGAGTTATGAATCTGCTACCGTAGGACTCAATCAAAAAATTTATGGTATAATACAAAATATACTTTATACTGTATCTCTTAGTCTGCTCTGGGCTATGTGCCCAGAAGTGGACTATTCTGGATCATAGGTTACATATTTTGTTAGACCCAGCCAATTTCTCGAAGTGGCAGCACTCATTTATACTCCCCACATGCTAATCACTATTTAATATTCTAGTCAGAATTGTACATTTTCTATTCTTTTTTTGGTACCTGGGATTGAACTCAGGGGTAGTCGATCACTGAGACACATCCCCAGCCCTATTTTGTGTTTTATTTAGAGACAGGGTCTCACTGAGTTGCTCAGCACCTCGCCCTTGCTGAGGCTGAGGTTGAACTCACAATTCTCCTGTCTCAGCCTCCCAAACTGCTGGGATTACAGGTGTGTGCCACTGGGCCCAGCTACCTTTTCTATAGTCTTGAAGGTGAAAATTTTCATCTTCTTTTAACTAGTGAGGTTAAATATAACTTCTTAATAATGGAAAAGGATTAAGACTTATCCAGTTGACATGACAGATCACTATTCTTCAAAATCTTTAAAATCATATGAAAGCTAGATAAAACTTCATCTCCACAATCTTTTCTAACATTTGCTTTTCTTTTTTTTTCCCCAAGTAGTGAGCACAAAACTATGTGGCCTTAGTAATTACTAAAAATAATCTTATTAATGGTATGTCACATTTTATTACTTTATACTTTGTTTCAAGTTTGTTTTGAAACACAATTCTTTTATCCAATATCAATACCCTCAGGTCTTTAGCATATTTGAGGAATACTGATATCCCTCAATATATGAATCTAACTCATTTCAACAAAATTCTATGTACCCATTTCCTTTACTTGGAGAAGAGGAGATGCTAGCCAAGTGCTAGGAAATATTTCAGGACTTTGTTAAGACCACTGTAGAATGAAAGAAACCCCCATATGAATAGAAATTAGAAAATAAATTAGGTCTAATTGTTGTTGGTTATCTATTGTGGGCTTGAGTTTTTTTTGATAATGGAGTTATAGTCATTTTCTTTTTAGGTTATGTCAGTGGTTATTAAAACTTAATCAGATACCTATTAGTTTCATTCATTGGTGCTGTATTTGTCCTCATAAGTCATGGAGGAAAGACTATTCCTTTAATTATGACAGCTCAAATATGGGAAGATGCTCCTCTGGCTGTAGGAATTTTGATTTTTACAATAACTGGTAGCCCTATTATTTAGGTAATGTGCATATAAATATACACTGAGTATACTAATTTCATTTTTGGACTTACCACTACCTTGAGGCTTATTCTATAAATTGCAAATTTTAAATATTGTTTTATTTTAGTTAACTGTGGTTTATAGAGTTGTAAACAAAGTTGGAAGCTAATTTGATAAGTGGTGTCATATGTAGAAGGGCCTTTCAGCTTTTTATTCTTTTGAAGCAAAAACCTTTACTAGACTATATCATGGTATTTAGGCATTTCAGTTCTGTTTTAAGTCTGATATTACCTTATTTCCAGTTTCTTGATGTAAAACATGAACTATATCAGCAACTATTCTGCAGTAGTAGTTAGGGCAGAAGTAGTTCTGCATTAAAATCAGTGGGTCATCATCAGTCCATTTTATATGGACCATGACTATAGACTTATGTTCACTCATTTAGAGTAAGCAATGTTTTTTTATGCTGGCATGCAAGAATTTTTTAAGGACTTATTTAACAACCAGCATTACTCTTGAGGAAAAACAGTTTAAACTTATTAAAACTGTAGAGTTTCTATTTCAAGGACCAATATTTTTGTCAATTAAATTAATAGTGTGCTAAACTATCATTCAAACCCATTACTGGCCTTCAAATGTGATAAAGCTGCTTCTTAGTTTTAAGAATAAAGTTACACTACTGCATTTATTTTAGGCTTAAATGTATATTCTTCAGAAAAATTAAGAACATATTTAACACTTGAATAAAGCTTTAAGAACTAATTTTTTTTTCTTCTTCTTCTTCTTTTTTTTTTTTTGGTAATGGAGATTGAACTCAGGGGAACTTGACCACTGGGCCACATCCCCAGACCCATTTTGTGTTTTATGTAGAGACAGGGTCTCACTGAGTTGCTTAGCGCCTCGCCATTGCTGAGGCTGGCTTTGAACTCACGATTCTCCTGTCTCAGCCTCCCTAAGTACTGGGATTACAGGGTTGCGCCACCGTGCTCGGCTAACTAATTCTTAATTAGGGTATTTTTAATAAATGTTTTTCTTGGTCTCTATTGGGGAAACATTGTTCAAATTGAGGTCTCTGGACTGGGACTGGTTTGCAAAATGTTACTCATTTGCAGTGATATAGAAATAGACAGAATTTTAAAAAATGAATAGTAGTATGGCAGAGTCATTTTATGACTATCAAATCCAGTAATAACAAATTTGGAATTATGTCTCTGTTTTTTGATTTCAGTGTCCTAATAATTCATTAGAATTTTACAAAAGTCTCCCTAGAAACAAAACAAAGTCGAGCTGACTCCCCATATCAGAACCCCACAGCACAATGCAATTCTTAATTTTATGAAAATGAGCATAACAAAGAAAACATAAGGGGAAACAGAAAAGAGTGAGCTAAAATTGTGGTTTCCAATTCCTCAAAGTTTTCTGAGAACTGGAATTTTTTTTTGTATTTGAAATATCCTGTTCATGTAACATGTTCAGT
>JAQQSJ010002918.1:0-12179 GCA_028644305.1 Xerus rutilus
TTTTCAGCTCATAGGTTTTCCCTACTGGTTTCTTCTGGTTTTCTTGCCCAAAATCAGACATGCAGGCTCCCGCCTTGGTGGTCTCAGCTCTCCAATTAGGCCCCCAAATTCCATTAGCATATGCAGTGAAGGCCATGAATTGACAAGCTGTGCATTTTATTATTGTCTGAAGAAAGATTCCTGAAAATCTAAATATGCTTTCTATAATCACCTGGCTCCTAAAAATGTGTAAAATGTCAACCCGCACATTTTAATTTCCTTATTTGATTTCTGCCTCCTTCCCACAGCTGCTCAGCCAAGGACGAAAGAAAATAAAGAAATTTTCTATTGTTCTCCTTTATTTTTTTATATTTGAGATTCTCTACGTCTTCAGGCCCACTATGGAGTTTTAAATGGGATGTTTTAAAGGTCACTAAACTGGTTTTCATTATCTGGAAAAAATGTTTCTTTCTTTCTGCATCTTAAGTTGAAACAAAAGCTTTTAATCTAGTTTTAAACTAGTCTTTCTCATCTGCCTTTAATTCTCAAGAGATTTGCTTGGTTTTGTTTGGTTTAGTTTTATGTGCATAGGTGAGATGCTATGAGTTTAACTTGGTTGGAGTTTCTCTCCTGTATTTACATGCAGAGTTTATTGCATTTGCAAATTCTGGTGTTTTGTTGTTGTTGTTGTTTAAAATTCTCAATTATTCTTGTTATTCTTTGCTCTTTAACTCTGGAATTTGATGTATATTTATGTATGCCAGAACTTTTTTAAAGATCCCATGTGTTACCTATCTTGTTCTGTTTTTCATTATTTTTCCTGTGTTTAACTCTTTGCATATATATGTAAATCTGTCTTTAAATTGCATCCTTCTCTATTCTGCAGTGTCCATATATTGTCCTTAATCTCAGATCATGTTTCAGTTCCAAGTTCAGTTTTAGAGATCACAACTCTGTTGGAATTCCCAATAATTTCTTCTATAAATCCCACTTGGCATATCTCCTGCAACATAGTAAAACATCTTGCACTTAATATCTAATAAATCTAGTATCTGTTATCTGTGAGACCTCTATTCTCCAGCTTTTGTCTTAACAGTAGTCATATTTTCTTTCCATTTTGTACATTTAGCACTTTTATGCATAGTAGATATTGGGTGCCAAAAATGATCCATTCCTCCTTATGATGTTATGTTCTAACAGAAGTGTTTCTCATTTTCTTTGTTAAATACATAGAGTAAGACCGATTACTTTATGTCAACAAGAATGAGTGTCGGCTGTTGCCTTGGAACCTATATTCAAGTCTCCCTCTCATGATGATCTAGTGGAGAGCCCATTGTATTATCACTGATGATATACTGCCAGTTTCTACCTGGCACTTTAAAGTCTCCAGCCCACATTTTGAGCCTGATATTTCATGGGGCTTCCACACTCTGCAGGTATGCTTTTAGAGAGTATAGAAGCACAGCTATGGCACCAATTGTTTCCTAAACACTCTAGGACTTTGGGAGATTTCACCTTAATTTTAAACATGGTTTTGGCCTAGTTCCCTTCTCTTGGGCAGTAGCATAATTAAATATCCCTGTAAGCAAATCCACCTGTGCATTTGGTGCTTCTATATCTGAAATTTACCATGTTGGAATTTGAGACAAATGATATCCTTGTCTGGTAATGACAGGTGACCAGTCATACCTAGAATGAACAAAAGAATGTAAGAGGTGGAACACATTTTACATTTGGATTAATCTTTGTAATCTGTTTTCCCTACATGTGCTTCCAGTTTTCTGATGCGACTATAAAACACTATGTTAAAACTACTACCTCATCAATAATGCCTTTATTATATGTACACTTATATATTAATTTCCATTTCTATACAATGTGAATAGTAGTCACATGGCTAGAGTTAAAACCTGATTATATAAGATAAACGCACATATACAGTTCAGATAGAAATTTTCAATAAATGATGATTTATAACATGTTCAAATTTCAAGTTATCCTAAAGCATTGTATACATAGTAAACATTTTAGAGCTTATATTTGGGAGAAGTGGAGGCTGAGGATTTAGCTCAGTTTGTAGAGCACTTGTCTAGCATGGGCAAAGCCCTAGGTTCATTTCCCTGCACACATACACACACACAAACTTATATTCTGCAAAATCAAAATTGCCATTTTATGTTTTATGAAAAAATGATTGTTTTGTGAGTAGAACAGATGAGAAGAATCCAATATGAAAAACAAATATTGTTGAACCAAACTGTAGGCGAATTAAATCTACCGAAAACTGTTTTGTAAATTCCTTATAGATAACCAAAAGAAAAAAATGTTTGTAGACAGAGAAGCTCTCATAGCAAAGAAAACTTTCAGTTAGAAAAGCATACACATAATCAGTTAAGCATTAATAGAAAGTAATTTTTACAATGGTAAGGAGTTTTATTCTTGAGTCCCATAGGAATGGATTTTCCATTATGCATGTTTTTTTTTTTTAAAAAAAAAACTTCTAATCAAATTGATTTTCCATGAAATCTAGAAATAAAACTTCTATAATAAAATTTAGAAAATGTATCTATGAAAAAAATATAGAAACATTTAATTCCCTGAATGTTTTAGTCATGTTTCTTCTGTGACTAAAAAATTTGACCGGAAAAATCTTAGGGGAAGAAAAGTTTGAGAGGGAACTCCATGGGTGCCCAGCTAAGGGCAAACAAGAGATTGCTAGCCTCCAGCCACAGGGGAACCCACACCCATGGCAAGGGTCACACATAGAAACTCCTACATGAGACCCTGCCCAAGTGAGGCTTAGGCCCACTCCCAGTTCTGGTCCAGAGTTCCTGCAGACTCAGGAGAAAACAGGGGCATAAAACCGCACTCAGGGACCTTAACAGGAGCCCAGCCAAGGCCACTCCCACTGCCCTCTTCAGGTACATCCACTAACACCACCACCAACTTTAGTGGCAGTAGTGTCCATTGGGGGACACCTACTGGGGACTGGAAGTAACTGAAGATGACTTTAGAAGATGGAAAAATCTCCCATGGTTCTGAATAGGCAGAATCAATATTGTCAAAATGGTCATACTACCCAAAGCACAATATAGATTCAATGGAATTCCAATTAAAATCCCAACGTCATTCCTTATAGAATTAGAAAAGGCAATCATGAAATTCATTTGGAAGAATAAGAGACCCAGAATAGCCAAAGCAATCCTCAGGAAAAAGTGAAGCGTGAGGCATCACAATACCAGACCTTAAATTATACTACAAAGCTATAGTAACAAAAATGGCATGGTCCTAGCACCACAGTAGACATGTAGACCAATGGTATAGAATAGAAGACAGAGACGAACCCACTTAAGTACAGTTATCTTACACTAGACAAAGGAGCCAAACATGTACGTGGAGAAAAGATAGCCTCTTCAACAAATGGTGCTGGGAAAACTGGAAATCCATATACAGCAAAATGAAACTCAACCCCTATTACTCACCATGCACAAAATTCAACTCAATGTGAATCAGACCAGAGACCCAATGCCTAATAGAAGAAAATAATAGGCCCAAATCATCACGATGTCGGCTTAGGACCTTACTTCCTTAACAAGATATCTATAGCACAAGAAGTAAAATCAAGAATCAATAAATGGGATGGATTCAAACTAAAAACTTCTTCTCAGCAAAGGAAACGATCAATGAAGTGAACATCAAGCCTATATTCTGGGAACAAATTTTTGCCATACACACAGATGGAGCACTAATCTCCAGGATATATGAAGAACTCAAAATTTAACACCAAATAAACAACCCAATTAATAAATGGGCCAAGGAGCTGAACATAAACTTCACAGAAGATATACAATTGATCAACAGACGTGAAAAAATGCTCAACATCTCTAGGAATTAGAGAAATACAAATTAAAACTACCCTAAGATTTCATCTCATGCCAGTCAGAATGGCAATTATCAAGAATACAAACAATAAGTGTTGACAAGGATGTGGAGGAAAAGGCACACTCATACATTGTTGATGGACTGCAAATTGGTACAACCAATGTGCAAAGCAGTATGGAGATTCCTTAGAAAACTTGGAATGGAACCACCATTTGACCCAGCTATCCCACTCCTTGGTCTATACCCAGAAGACTTAAAAACAGCATACAACAGTGATGCAGCTACTTCAATGTTTCTAGCAGCTTAGTTCACAATAGCTAAACTGTGGAACCAACCCTTTGATAGATGAATGGATAAAGAAACTGTGGTATATATACACAATGGAATATTACTCAGCAATAAGAATTATGGCACTTGCAGGTAAATGGATGGAGTTGGAGAATATCTTGCTAAGAGAAGTAATCCGATCTCAAAACCAAATGTCGAATGTTCTCTGATAAGTGGATTCTGATCCATGATGTGGGGGAGGACATGGGCAGAATGGAAGAATTTGTCACAGGGGCAGGAGGGAGGAGGGAGGAGGGGGGAGAACAGTAAAGACGGTAGAATACAATGGACATCATATCCCTCACTTTATGTATGACTGCATGGATGTTGTAATTGTACATCACATACAGAGAAAAAGTTGTGCTCCATCTGTGTACAATGAATCAAAATGCAGCCTATCATGTAAACCTAAATAGAATTTTAAAAAAGAAAATATTTGAAGATTCACAATTTTAGTGGTCTCATCCATAGATTGTCAGCTCCATTCCTCAGGGCTCGAGGTGAGGCTAAACATCATGGCAGAAAAGTGTGGTTAGGGGAACTGGCTCACATGATGATCAGAGAGAAGAGAGAGACTCCGCTCTCCATATACAAAATCCATACCCCAATGCCACATCCCCAATTAACCACTTCCTTCAACCACACCCCACCCACCTCCAGTTACCACTCGGTTAATCTCATCAGGGATTAATTCACTGATTAAGGCTGTAACCCTATCATTTCTTCTCTGAACCTTCTTACATTGTCTCACATGTGAGATTTTTGGGGCCATGTCACATCCAAACCAAAATACTGAACTAGAAGGTCGAAGATTACTCTGTTAAAATTAGTGAAAAAAAGCTTTAAACTTAGTCTTATACCTACTGATAAAAAATTTTTCTTCATTAATTTATCTTTTCAAAATAAGTTCAATGGATCATCCAGTTCTTGGATTTTTCTCTAATAACTTTTATTCATATTTAGTGATTAAATTTCATTTTATTATTTATTAGAGGAATAAAATTTGACACTTGCTGAGATCTTTCTGCTCTCAGTTATTTGTAAGTACATTTTTCTACATCTAATTACTTTTGGGAACTCTTCGTCAGTAGAAATAGAAAATTGAGGAATAAAATTCTTTAATTGCCAATGTATAAAACTTGACAGTCGTTCCAGATGTATTTAAGGAATCTTCAAATTCTAAATGAAACTTGAGAATTATGTCCAAAGTGGTCTTCTATCTTGGCTCTCAGGTTGGACATTAGTTGATTTGACTACCTACTGATGACTAGTTGAAGTTTAGATATGAACATAGGTTTCCTTATTATAGCCAAATGTTATGAATGTTTTGGGAAAAAAATCTCTCAAAAGTGAGTCAAAATTGTCACACTTGTTTACTTACTCTGTACTTGTTTACTTATGAAAATAGAATTAGCAAACGTTTACCTGCTTCTATTATACCGTATACTTAAGTACAATTTTAATAGGATTTCCATATTTTACATTCAAATTAGGTTGTATCTAAGCTACCTTAGCATTTATAGGAGAAGCCTGTTTAAAAAATAAACTATGAAACTTTAAAGTAACTTACAATTTTGGAAATCTGTATGGCTTGCACATTATAATGCTACTATCTTTCAGCATGTGGACCTAAGTATGTTCCTCCAGCATACTCATTACTTTACTAATAAGTATCTTCTATCCATTATGTTGGATTTGTTTGCAGTTTTATATTTCCTTTTGTTTGTGAGTTGTGAAGTTTTTCAATAGGAAGCTAGCACCTAACAAAATTGAGCATGTGTACTTTCAAGAATTTTTAGTAGTTTACATATAAAGGCATTCTATAGTATTTTTCCTAACAGTCCATCTTAATAAAAACAATTTCATTTGACTGTGGATGAAAATATTAGTGCATACCAAGATCTCATTTTTATGCATGAACAATAACTACTTTTGACCAATAAGATTTTTAAAAATAAAGCTCATGATGTCTTTAAAATGTTAAGGCAGGAGTTTGCAGCATACTCCAGAAATATGATGAGATTTATAACAGCCTTTTTTTCAATATAAAAAGATATAAATCTTTGATTTTGCTTCCAATAAGCTTGTTATTGCTTCCAAACAATGTATCTCCCAAATAAGATTTAGACCTCGATAGGAGAAATGAAAACTAAATGGTATGAAATATAAAAACTCAGACCATATATAAAATATTGTATCCTTCATGATAATGCATGTGAACTTCAGATAGAACCAGTATTTTTTATGCCTGATGTGTATTTTCTATGGATGATATAAATTAAATGTAATTTACAATATGCTCTTATTTTCAAACTATGGCACACAAATTGCACAGTCTTCTAGATAATTCACTTATAAAAAACATTTGTAAAATATAATATCCTATTAATGTTACTGACATAATGTAAGGGAACACTTTGTAAATATGTTGTTATCTTCATTTAGATGCAGAAGTCCCTGTTGTTATTGGCCATATTGATATTATATTTTGTTTTCACTGTTAACTTTTCAGAGCAAGGAATTATGCAGAGTAGGTCATCAGCAAGAATATCGACTTTCATTAATTCTAGCATATTACAACAACCTAATGAAGTATTGCACTATTATTATGATTACTTTGGATTTTCAAGTAAGAGTCATTTTTGTTGATACAGCTGCTTTTGCTTCATAAAATAATTGAATGTATAAATGAAGATCAGAAGGGAATGACAATACATTTCTCAAAGGTTTTGCTAATCTATAATTCATTCTGATGTTTCCATCTTTCCGTCATTTGGCTTAACTCAAGTCAGGAGGAAAAAGAAAACATCTTGATGCCTAGAATACCTTTGACAGCCTCCTGTGACTCTAGATCATAGCTACACATGTTCTATGAGCCATCAGTGTGATTGCCTTTCTCCAGAGTGTTGTCACCTTTACCATTTCCCATTATGCTTTCAGTTTTATTATAGAATTTAGATATTGAAGTGTCCTGCTAACCCTTAGTAGCCATATGTAGCAATTTCTTCACTCTAGTTCACTATTTCATTTTGTATTGGTACAAAGTCACACTTGTCATGTTTTCTCAGTACAATCACCGTGTTTTGATTATATCTGATAAACAAAAACAACAACAACAACAAAAGAATGGGCTGTGAGACAACTTCAGGTTCAACTCATACATGACCAACATTTCATCATGGAAACTTAGGCAACTGGTATCATCTGCTGATATTTATTTTCTATATTTGTCACTTGAGGGTATTAATAACAAAAGGACCAAAATAAAGTAGTAAGACAAAAGACATAGACACTCTTTGTAAGTATATGTTGCTATTTTATTTAAAACTTATTTTTATAAATACATGTTTTAAATTAACCTTCCTATGAGAAACTCTAGGACCAAGACTTTCCAATAAGTATTGCCTAAGTTGTGCTTTGGCACAATTTCAATATTGTTCAAATGGGATCCCAATAAAAGGAAATCGATAAAAACTCATTGTGCACCTCACAGGGTCATATTGTCTATGCAGTTTTCTTCCAGAATTCATTGAGAGGACCGTGAAGTGCCTATGAGGAAGCTGTGGCCGAACAGAAAAATTTCAAAGTCTCAGGTATAGTACACTTGAATTCATTAGGTACTGAGTGCATGACAACGTATCAATAAAGCAGCAGTTGCATTTGAAAGGGTATCTGATTTTACGTCAGCCTCATTAAGGGAACATGAAAACCCATAAGGGAAAAAAATTTGCAGCATTGAGATACCAATTAGAGTGCAGAAAAATATGTCTTTATGATTGGGCACTAAAGGGCTTATACTATAGGATTCCATTTATATAAACTACAGCAACTCACAGGACAAATCTACAATGCTGGAGAAAGGATCTTGGCTGCTCTGAAGGTTGGTGACTAGGCGAGAGATAAAAGGGGCACTTGACTGCCGATAACTCATTATATAAACTGTTCAAATCAGTGTTTATCCTTTATAAAAATAGTAATTTTTATTCTAAGTTGTTCATTTTTAGAATACACTGTAATTCATAAAAAATTTAACATAAAACCATACTTTAAATGTATATGTTGAACCTTAATCTCAAATTCAGTGGTATCTGGAGATGAAGGTTTAGGAGACAATCAGAAGCATATGAAGTCATGAAGATAGCTTTTTATGATAGGATCAGGGCCCTTTATAAAGAGACACCAGAGCACTTGCTCTCTTTCCTCCTCTATCTAAAAACAGAAAGTAGTTGTCTGCAAGCTAAGAAAAGAGACCTTATCAAAAACAAACCAAGTTGGGACTTTTATTTAATGTGTAGCCTCCAAGTTATAAGAATGTAAATTTCTGGTTTAAGTCTGCCAGTGCATGGTAGTTTGTTAGAACAACCAAAGCTTTGAGTGCCTCAAAAGTTGTAGTCACACTATCCTGGTTCTAAAGATCAAAGATTCAATGACAGGAAAACTCATCATGGGTTGACACAATGCACCCTCCAAACAGACCAGGTAGTAATGCAATGAACATATTTTATCATGAAGTTTTGTGCAGAATTTATTATTTTACTTCACTTTTAGGTTTCAAATACATCCTACTGATACAAAAGGCAGAGATTTATCATTGTCCTTTGATGTTATACAATTCACTGATCCATGACTCTTATTAAACCATAGAGATCCTTGCTCACATTTACAAGTGATTTTTCTTGAGTATAAGACAGTATTGAACTTCCATTTTGTAGCTTAATTTGCTCATATATTAAGTATCTAGATGATTCAATTCTACTTTTCCTTATATAACAGATGGTGAATGTGCTGTTAAAGATAAGAAAATGTGGTTTTCATAGCATGTTAGAATTATAGTGTTAGTACATTTTCCATAGATTCTACCTGAAGTGAAGTTGGTTATATAGCTCATATCTTATTGAGGATAATTCTTTGCAGTACCTTTTTCATTATATTAAAATTAAATTTAAGCTAAAAATTCTTTAATAAAGCATGTTCTCATTTAACCACATTATTAAAAGATACATTGGTGTCAAGTGATTAACACCACTACTGCAAAGTTATTGGTCAATATTCATTGAAATTTTTTTTGCACCAGGAATTGAACTCAGGGGCACTTGGCAACTGAGCCAGATCCCCAGGCTTATGTTTTATGTTCTGTTTAGAGATAGGGTCTCACTGAGTTGCTTAGCCTCTCACTTTTGCTAAGACTGGCTTTGAACTCGCAATCCTCTTGCCTTAGCCTCCTGAGCCTCTGGGATTACAAAAGTGCACAATTGCTTCTGACCAATATTGAGATTTCAGTGACAACATAAGGTGAAGTTGACTCAAACAATTGATCATTTTTTTATAGAAAGAAATTTTTAATAGAATTTCTGTAGAAAGGAATATGCTATGATAAACAGAATACATGTTTGAAAAATGAATAATCCAGAGGATTCCTAGCACAGGTTCTTAGTATTTTATATTCAGTTCCTGTCTTGTCTACTATGGTAAAGAATAAAGGTCATTCTGTATGCAACACCCTGTGAAATTGTTATGAGCTTAGTGTGAGACAGTAAAAACTCTGATGCATTCATGCAAACAAAAAGATATAATGATCACTAGATTTTTATTGACAAGTTGTATTGTTTTCTGTCTCTTCATTGTGGTTCCTAACTTTTCTTGAAAAGTATTTCTTTTTATCTAACTTTTAAGAGTATTTTCCCCCCTCAATTGGTCAATATGAATTATAATTGTATTAATAAACATGGCAGACTGACATTTATCTTGTACTAAATGATTTATGGAAAGTTTGCAACCAAATAACTTAAGAGTATTCTGATTTTATTTTATAATGAGATACCTCAGTCAGAGAAGACCAATATTTGCCTTATACTTCACTCAGTAGTAGAAAACAATGCAAACAAGCGTAGTGTGTCTGTGGGCATCTCCTGCTGCAGGGTTACTCTATAGCTTAGTGGCATTGTGAGCCCATGATGAGACGTCCATAAAATTTATCTTAAATTGACTTCATGGCAGCCATCATCATATTTCTCCTTTAAAAGTTCAAATGACAAAGCTTTCATAATGCATATCTTTATACAAGCCATGGCACACTGGATTTCACAGATTGTAAGTATTCATTTCATTTAGTAAAAAAGTCAAATAATTTATTATTTCTAAAAGTTTCTTTTAGTTCTCTGTGGAGAACTAATGATTCTACTTCACAATATTAAACCTTAAGTAAATCTTAGTTCTTTTAGTTCTCTTAGGAGATGCTTTTACAGTGTCTAAAAACCTAGACCATAGTATGTGAGGGAGTTGCTTGTAGGTAGGGAAGAGGAGCATGTGCCCATCCAGGAATTTCATGTGTCAATCATGGAGCAGTAAAGCACGTTTGGACCATTATCATAGTAGGGCTTTTTCTGATCCCACATTTTAAAAGATACTTTATGCAGGCCATGTGTTCTTATTGTATTAGGGTAATCATTGAATAATATTGAAATAGTGATGAGTCTAGTACATTGAAATAGTTGAGGTATTTTTAATTTATAAATGTACAGATTAGAAGTAAAATATAAAACAGTGCATTGTTTAGTAGTTACTCTCAATATTCACTACCTTCATGCCTATCATGCTCTACCATATGGAAAATTTTCCTACTCATCATAATTCTAAGAAAAGATTCGACTATGAAAACACCTGAAATAGTCATTTTGTATTGCCTTAGCCTAGAGTGGTTAAATCCTTGAAATACATAACTATACAAGGAACTATTTGGGGTTTTTTGGACATCTTATTCTTTGCATCTTTTTTATAATTCAGTTCTTTTCATGGAATATATTCTTCAATCAACATCCCTATCTGATTTATTTAAAGCAATTCTCAAGTGTTGCTAAAATTATTGCCTCTTTTAGGAAAGCCTCAGATATTCAAAGTGTATTTTATTATATTTACTCATTTACTTTGATGACTTAAGTTCCTTTAAAATAGCAATGTCTACACACAAAGGTCTATTCTTAACCCCTTATGGATTTTTTTTATTGGAGCATTGTAGTTATGCATAGTATTTGGGGCCCTTTTGACAAAATTGTGCATAGAAGAGATTTGATTTCAGTTCTCATTCTGCCTCCCTTTTCCTCCCCTCCTCCTTGCACTTCTTTCCCTCCTCTACTTTTGATCTTTTACTTTTTTTTTTAGTTGGAGATGGGCACAATACCTTTAGTTTTTGTTTGTTGTTTATGTGGTGCTGAGGATTGAGCCCAGTGCTTCATATGCTAGGCAAGCGCTCTACCAGAGCTACAACCCCAGCCCTATCCATTTATGTTTGATTGCTACTTTCTATATATACATAAATGAGAAATTCCTGTGGTGTATACGTGCACACACAATGTAACTGCTGGATTCATTCTATATTTTTCCCCTACTTCCTCCCTCTCTTAATTTCCCACCTGTATTCCACTCATTTTCCCTGCACATTTATGATATCCCGTCCCCCGAGTCCCTCCCACCCTGCCTTTTTGTTTTAGCTTTCACCTGCAAGAAAATATTTGGCCCTTGTTTTTCTGAGCCTGGCTTATTTAACTTAGCATGATTTCTCTCCATTTCCATCCACTTCACAGTAAATGCTAAAATTTTTTAAAACTGGGTTGGACCATAGTAAATTACAGCATTTCCTCATCAACCTGGCCAAAATTCATTGCAAGGTCACTAGTGGGCAAAACAGAGGACATATGATTAGTGATGAAATTTGGAGGATGCCAGCGCCCGCGCCAGCACAAAGGGAAACCGAGTCAGGCGAGGGAGCCGCGGATGAAAAATCACTCACATACACACACACACACACAGAACAAGGCAAGAGACTTCCTTTATTGAGCTCACACACACTCACAGGGCAAGATCCGTTTCTCCTGAGCTCAGGTCCCTCTTTATATATGCTAAGAGGCCCTTTGTCCTCCAAGCCCTACAGGATGCATAGGGTGTGACTATTCTATTAGCATCCGCTACAGGGTGCATAGGGTATGACTATTCTT